>CAOKZL010001475.1:377500-609982 GCA_948472985.1 Iguana delicatissima | reverse complement strand
TTTAAGCCAAAGACATTGATGCTGATACTGCTACTAGTACTATTTTAATTCCTCTGAGTTCGTGATATCTAACTTGATGGAAATTTGTGTGTGGACTCTTAAATAGCGATTCACTTTGAGCTCAAAATAAGTTCATGTTAATAAGTTCATGATGCTGTGGTTTATATGTATATATTAATAAATAATAAATTTTATTTTTTATTCACCTCTCCCCAAAGCTTGAGGCAGGGTACAGCATAGATAGAACTAAAAAAATCATAGTTAAAATACACTAAAACAGAGACCTTTTAAAATACGAATATATTATAATTAAAATATATCATAATTAAAGGTACAATTAGAAGTACAATTAAAAATAGACTAGGTAGGCCTGCCAGAAGAGATAAGTCTTTAGTACTGTAGTTTTTTGAATTTGGACAGCATATTTGCTGTTGGATCTCTTCCAGCAGGTCATTCCACAGTCTGGGGTGGCCGATGAGAAGGCCCTCTGGATGACCTTTGCCAGTCTAGTCCTGGCCAGTTTAAGTAAATGGCACCCAGGGGACCTGAGTGTAAAGAGTCAATTGTATGGGAGGATGCAATCCTGCAGGTAACTTGGACCCAAACCATGTAGGGCTTTAACAGTAATAACCAACACTTTGTACTTTGCCCAGAAATTAATTGGCAGTGATTTTAATATTGGTGTGATGTGTTCACTCCTCGCTGTATCTGTAATCAATCTGGCTGCCATATTTTGAACCAGTTGGAGTTTCCGAACTTGATACAAAGATAGCCCAATGTGCATTGCAGAAGTCTTTCAGCTAGCTCTTTGAAATCTAACTTCAATCAAAATAGCATCCAAGCATGCATCAGAAAACTATGTGGCACCACACTGACTACAGCTAAAAGACAACTCTGTGTCAAGGACATTTCAATGTTCAAATGGGATTATGACATGGACTGGTGGAAACTGATTTGCTGTCCTGAGTAAGGAGGATAACTGAGACAGTAGCCAAGACTAGGCAAAGATATTCCTGGCCACAGCAAACTGCCTGGTATTCTATTAGTGCTGCTGGGTCCAGAATAACCTCCAAGCTGCATGCCTGATCTTTCAGAAAGAATGCAGCTCTGTGTAGAACAAGGTGTATCCCCAGTCCTTGATTTCCCATATTTACCAACCAGCCTTCTTTGTGGGATTGAGGCTCAGCTTGTTACCCTATCCAGTTCATCACTTCTTCCTGAACAACAGTTCAGGGCTGCAGTGCCCACTTTGAGATCAGTTCATAAAAGGAGAGGGAGATGACCGTTACAATACCCAACCAGAAAAGTCTGTCTGACTTCCCAGCAGCTTCATGGAGATGTAGGTAAGATCAAAACTACTGTGAAGTAGTGGCCCCAGTTTCTATTCATCCTGCCACTAAGAATTCTAGCAGACTCACAGAGACATGCTTCCATTGCCTGTTTCCCACATAACTCACCAGGAAAACACAGGTTCTTTCTGTCCAAAAGGCAGACTTGAATGCAGACTGAAAAAGATTCGAATAATCACTTTCATTCAAGGAAGTCTAATCGCAAGCTATCTTGGACTAGGGCCAGGCGTAAGACAGGATAATCAGTCAGTCAATCCAATCAATCAATCAATCAATCAATCAATCAATCAATTCTAGGACTTTTCTGCGAAAGAGAATGTTAGAGATTATCTAATAGTTATTTAAATGGTTGAATTCAGTTATGCCTCTCCCCAAAGTGGTGTTAAGTCAGCTTCCTTTAAAAGTACCAGAACATGGATTAATAATTTTGGTAAAGTATCTGGGTATTCAATTAACTGGTACAAGTCAACTGGTCCAGCAGAAGTTGCTCTTTCTGATCTCAACTATGTCTATTTAAGAAAGGACTTTCTAAATCAGCAAATTGTTGGAGGTGTAATATTTCCTTAATGCATATATTATGGAATTGTCCCATAATAGCTACATTTTGAGATGAAGGAGTAAATTTAGTTTTGGGAAGTTTCTTGATGTCCAGGAACATGCATGTTCTTTAAAATTATTTACCTGTTTCTTGGAAGTAAACAAGTGGCCAACAGCAGTAGGTTTGTTGCTTTCTTTTGACTGCTTAAAGCTTGATATGTTATTACTGGAAAGATAATTTTTCTTTACCTGTGATCCAATGGATAGAAGATCTAACAACATTTGCAACATTTGAAAGGATGATGTAGAGATGAAACTTACAAATGTACTTTTTTTTGGTCACCTTTCATAGAAACTTACAATTAATGTGGTTATTTTTCTTCCTTTTGTGTTTTTAATTTTCTTCCTTGTTTTTACTGGAATGTTATTGTAAGTAGCTGAGGTCCCTTTAAATAAAAATTTTAAATTTATAAAATGTTAGAAAAAGCGCTGGGACACTGCCTTCTCTGAAGAAGCATTTCCATCTCAGTCATTAATTGGCCAGGCCTCAAGTAGCAGCTTCAACTAACTGGATGGAAAATCTTCAGTAAAAGAATAGTTGACCTTACTCCTTCTAGCAACATGTTTATGCTCAGGTTGAATAAGAGGAAATTTACCTATCAAAATACAATGAGAGGTTGCCTTACTCTTCTGGAGCCTGTTTTCAGCTTTGATACCAAGATGGAACGAGTATCAGTTCATTTTCCAAAGTTGGTTTGCATTTGGTTTATGAACTTCACCCTTACCGCTCTAAGGCTCAGAATATAGCAGCTCCTTCATAACTCAAAACAATTCTGTTGGATGAAACAATGTGAATGCAGTAATGACAAATAAGAAAGGCTCATTTGGTACCATCATTGCCATGGAATAGGCTTTGAAATAGGCTTTGGTTCATATTCAGTTGGATTTCCTTTGACTATCCACTAGTTCTCTAGCAGGCTACCTAATGTTGTGTGTGTGTGTATGTGCCTTCAAGTCGCTGGCCAACTTACAGTGACGCCATGAATTTCATAGGGTTTTCTTACGCTCAGAATGGATTTGGCCAGTTCCCTCCTATGAAATATAGCCTGCAGCACTTGATATTCGTTGGTGGTCTTCCATTCAAGTACTAACTAGGTCTGACCCTCTGTTGGCTTCCAAGATCAGGCAGGATCTGGTGCCTTTAGGGTACTTGGGCTGCACCAAATGTTAACCTATTGCTTAAACAATTTCTACGAGTCCTTTTAATCTTGAGTTTGGACTTCTTACCTCTCACATAGATGAGCCATTGTTACTTGAAGTCTTAGATGATGCACTGAAGAAAACCCAACTTTTATTTCATTCTAAATAAAATGTAGCGCTCAATCTACATATTTTTCAAATTAAAGGGTACAAGCAGTACTTCTAAGTACTCTTTTTCAAAACACAAGATGTGGTCAAAATTCATCTAGAAATAGCAAGACATAGATAACAAACATTGTGTGGGTACAGATACATTGAATACTAGGTTGCTGCCTATTGAGTATGGTTGATATCCTTTAATCTCACTCCATAGTATTTTTTTTCTCGTGAAATTTTATGAAGAGAAGATAAACTAAGGCATGCAGATTGTTGTGTAATGTTATATTTTCAGGTAAGATTTCTGAATGCTGAGTGGGCTTAAGCTGTAATTAGTAAAACAAATACCCCTATTGATTTGTAGGTATTTTAAGGCTGAGGGATATTTACCCTAGATGAAGCTGGAATTAAAATTAACACAGACATTTTTGAAAAAATTAAGATATAGAGGCAGCAGAAGATGAAAGGATTTTGTGTGTCTTGGAATGTGAAGATATCGAACAGTGCCCAGGTTTTACTTTTCTATTAGTCATAACACAAATTTATTTTGAGACCTTAGGGTTAGGTGAGTTGTATCTGGCTTATTCTTGGGTTTTCTCTCTAAAACTGAGTCCTTTGTGTCTTTGTGATTGTTCATACAATAATTTGTAAAGTTACTGTGGAGCAGGTTTGACCTGTGCCGTATTTGGAATAACTTTAGTATTTATGGCAGACAAAAGCTAGAATCTAACACTAGTGCTATGCTTTTGCAATCCCTGATTGTGTGGATAGTTGTTCTTTTTTAAAGGTCACTCAAGGAGGCATCTAAGTGGTTCTCCCAGTCTTGAACAAGTCTCTTGCTTCTCCACTAGCCAGTGAAGCCAGTGATTAGCCCAGAGGGGTGGCACTGGAAGTTTCTGGATGGCTGCTTAGATGCCGAGTGGTGTTCCCAACTGGTTCTTTGGTTGCTACAGCTGTTTTTAGCCACAACTATGTGCCTTAGTCTGAGCCAAAGATCCAGTGTATGTACACTGGCAGTACACTTTTCATTCAACCTTCAGTATACTACATCTCTGCCAAACTCAAACAAACTCCTGTTCTACTGCCAAATGGAGATTCCCCAGTCTGATTTTTGCCTCTAAACTATGCAGCTCTGTGGTTGGAGGTATCCCGTCTTTAACTTTTTGCTGCATTTGTTTGTCATGTAGAAAAACAGTATTTGTTAATCCTAGGCTACAGATTCATTCTTCAGAAGCACATCTCAGATAAATCAATGAGACTTGATAGCCAAATATAACAAATTTAGAATTGCATTTTGCAATGAAATAAGAGGGGAATAACATCATTTGGTTAGACAGTGTAACTACCTAGCCAACCATAGCCTTCTTTTGACACCTGCAAAGCAATGAGATCATAGAATTGAACTTAGAAGGGGAACAGGAAGTGAGGTTTCCTGGGTAGAGTAAGAAAAAAGGGAATTTCCTTCCTTTTTGCTGTGAGAAAGAGGAGTTGTGCAGAGCTGTTGTAGCTTAGATGGCTAGCCATGTGGCTCTAGTGACTTTTTTTGATACCAGGAGTAAAAGCTGAAATACACAGAGGGGTCTGAGTAGATTAGGATGCCAAGTTGCATGCAGTCAGATTCTCATTTCTTTACCCTTATTGTTTTTGGAACTCTCTTGCACAAATTATGGGCTCTACATTATAGCATAAAGGGATTCCCAGGGAAGTAATTCTCTGTGTTTTTACAGTTTATAGTAGCTGCTGACATTTAGCAAGCTATTTTTTCTCTTTATTTTTTTAAAATCACTTTTCAAGGGTGTGCTGGTGATTGTGCCTTGGGCGGAAGGTCTGTAAATCTGTATTTAAGATTTCAAACTTGGGTACAGAGGGAAATAATTTCCTGAAGTTAGAGATGAGTTAAAACAGTTGAGAAATCAGAAAAGGGGACGTCAATTTGAACAGATATTTTTCAGGGAGGTAAGCCCCTGTTGGTTCTCCCTGGGTTTTGAAAGGGACAGTCTTACAGCTAAAGTGGAGACATCAAGGCAGGGAATGCATGTGCCTTGGGGAAAGTTGTGCTCAGCTCCCAGGAACCAAAATGGTGGGACTGGAGATTGTCTGTCCGTTTGTTTGTTTATATGCCCGTATGTTCTGCATTCCAAAAGCAGATGCAGATGGAAGATTAGCATTAACAGATGTAAAGAGAACCAAGTTACCTTTCTGTTTCTTCCTCCATGATTCCTCTTTGAAAAGCAAGGCAAGTGCAGTAAAGGAAAATGTACTGGGTTCTGATGTATTAACATGTATTATTGCACACATTAACCTAAATAGTATTATGTACTCATTAGTACTGTGCAAAGGACTGATTGTAGTTGTGACCCATGGTCTGTGGAAAACAAAAAAGGAATTTAACAAAGCAAAACTCCGACAATGTTTGAATAATTCAACTGAAGGTGCTCCCTGTGGTACTTCACCTTATGCATCAGCAGAATTAACCATTGAATTAGTTGAGAAGAGAGATACAAAGTTGCTTTCACTCTCATTCTCTATTTCAACAGCAACGAAATCTTAGATGTAAATGGGTTAACTTTGTTTTAATCTATATTTAATGTACTAAAGGTGTTCAGAATAGGTTAGGTCAAAGAGGTTTTATTGATCCGGTAATTATCTCTAACTTGTCTGATTTGTTTTAATTGCCTTCATTAAGATTAATTTAGATGAAATTTAGCCCCTGGGGATGTGTGGTGTAGATTTCAGGTAAAATTAGAATCACAATTAAATGTTGCAAAAAGGAGGCAGAGACCACAGGCCAACTTGATACCAGTTAATCGGCCGCTAATTAATGAATTGTATGGGGAGAAATCATGCTTTAATATTAAAGTGCTAATTAGATTTTTTTCCCCATTAATACATGAGGGCAGTTAAAGTAAGTGTTTAATTTCACTACCAATATATTATTCATAGTTAACTACTGTGGTGTCAGATTGGTTGCGCCAAAATGGAGAATGTCAGTATAACCTTTGTTCTAAAATGTGGATTCTAAAAATATGTTTTAGATGTGCCCTTCCTGATAGATTGTGTATCTCAGTTGTCTGGACTCTCCAAGTTAACAATATGTGTCTGCCACCCATTTTTGCTTAGCATGGTACTATCAAATTGGATGCATTAGTAGTTGGCAGCTTCCTTCGTATACTGCTGTTGATTTGAGGCTTAGTTTAGCTCCCTCCCAGGATCTCCTCTTACCACTAATCATTAAACTGAAATTCAGGGGATTAGTATGAGCATGCTTATAGCACATTTTATACCCACACTACAACTGTGTTTTAAGTATTTTTACAGCAACAGTGTGATTAAATATCTTTTCTTTGTACTTTCTTTGTACTAAATACTAAACATTTTATCTTTGAGAAAATAAGGAATTCCCAATAGTGGAAATTTGATTCTTACCCTAAAGGTATATGTATTCTGTAAGTGTACAGAAGAGTGAATGTTGAAGTCATTATATATTGGCATCTTTTATAGGGAAAGTAAGAGAAGATATTTCACCATGCTGTCAGAATGTTCTCACATTAAATTCTTAATATATTGTTGATTCGTTTATTAGTATGCCTGATTCAGTAGTGTTAGCTGACAGATCTTCTGCCCATCATCCTCTTATGTTCTGTGTCTCTTCCCCTTTGCTTAATACCTGTGTATGCCAGATGAAGCTCTGATTGTTGTCTCTTGTTTATAAGCATGGATTTACATTGGTCTTAATCTCTAAAGAGAGTTAACACCAATTTATTTCCTAAATGCATAAAAGAATGTGCAGTCTTAAACATATGGACAGATATAATAGGTGTTCCATTATTTATAATTTGGGGGGCAAAATAATCTTTGCAGTTACTTCTGAACTATTTAATGGTCTTGAGAAAACATTACATTATGTGATGGGAGAGAGTTGTAGTTAAAAGTGAGTGAGTCTTGGATCTTGCCCATAGAGCACATCAGTACTGTGGCGCGCGCGCGCGCGTGTGTGTGTGTGTGTGTGTGAAATAAACCAAGTGCTTTGGTACTTTGAGAAACAAGGTCGTGGGCCTCTCTATGTTAAATGTTCTCAGAAGAAGAGTTTCTAGGAGAGTTTCACATTACATGCTACCTGAACATATTTGAGCTGAAAATGCAAGAGATTGGACCAGAATGGTTCATTGACATGAAATCACATGATCTACCAGTTAGCTGTTGTGACAAGGCGTGCTTTTTCTTCTCCCTGACTGGTATGGCAGCTTCCCCTCTCCCAGTCTGCTAAAGTGCCTTACCACTTTATATACACAGCTCTGGCCTTTCCTAAAAACACCACCTTGGTGTATAAAGGGTAAGGTCTCTGCACTGTTATTTAGAACCCCTTTGGAATTTATGGTAGAGTAGTTCTGATTATAACTACTGAGAATCATTCAGCTGAGTTAAAATTTATAAAGATATACTGTACTTTTTATTAAAACAACAAATAGAGTAAAATATTGGTTTTGTATATACGACCAAGCTCAAACAGATCTTCAGAACACCTTCCTAAACAGTTTCTTTTGTCTTTACATCTGCATAAAGGCACAGGTCTCATGCACAGGCAACTGGCTATCCTTTGGCAAAGGCTCTGTTCCCAAATCTAGGTCACTCTGTCAGACCAGATTCAAAAGTGGATTGCTTTCTCTTCTGCGGCTCTCTCTAGGCTTTCTCTGAGAAAACGCCCCTTTTATTCAACCCTCCTCCCCCTTTGGTTGACTGAAAAACTCTCTGGCTGAAGAACTGACTCTCAGCCTCTCTTCTTAAAGTCTGACCCCCTCTCAATGACTGCATTGAGCAACCTGTTTCAGGGTGGCTTTCTACCACTCAGGATACCACTCCCCCTGTACTCCATTACAGTTGTGTTCTCATTTTGGTGGCATTTCCTATACATGGGCAGAATTATCCAATAGTGTATGGCAGTTGCATAGTAATGGGGTAAGAATAATCATACTCATCATCACAGTTCTAAGGCAGTGAAATCCTTAGTTGTTGTGGGACAGAGTTCTCTAAACATACATGAATAAATGGATTGGATTGTTCTCTCTGGTACTTGAAAGGATTGATAGTACATCACAGGAATGATGCATACAGGCTATTTGTCAGTGAGCTTGTATAGAATTGGTGTGTATTCATAGCATATTGCTGTCTGACTGTTGATACCAATGATATACAGAGGGCCCTCCTTACCCACAGTCTCTATGTGTATGATTTCCAGCTCACCTTCCTATACCCAAAATGGCAGTGACATGCACATAGACTCACTGAAGAATCCATACAGACGTCATTTCTATTGAATGTAATGGGACACAAGTGTTCATGAATTCTAGTATTTTCAGGGATTCCTGAAACAGGGGGAGCACTGTAGTCAGAAATTCAAGGAGCTTAAAAAGAAAGAACTAAAATGAAGACTAATCCAGCCTCAAATTTTAGAATAGACAATACTTTTCAAAATGATGGGGATATACTATTTCTATGTGGCCTTTTGAAATTATGCTTGGCTGCTGCTTAGGCCAAGGAATACATTCACATTACACGAGACACTGGCTAGACCTATTCTGAATCTTTATTGGTGCTTATGAAAGTGCTATAATGCTATATGGTGCTGCAATTCCTCTTAACTGCCATTTAACTGCATCGTATGGAATTTGTAATTTAAGGAGGGCTATTTATTGTTCTCAGCGAGAGAAATGTAGTGCCTCAGGAGTAGGGTTTCACTGGATGTTGGCGTGGCAATTAAAATGAAATCATAGTATAAAAGGGCCCCAGATGTAAGCTAGAAGAATTACTGCTAGGGCCAGACCATGGGCGCCAGCTGTGAGGCCCTGTGGTGTGGAGATGGCCAAATCCTCACCAATTGGCCCATTAAGGCTCAGGCTGTAATCCATCCAGTCCAACTCCAGGCTATGCAAGAATACATATCAAAGCACCCCCAACATTTCATTTCATCCTGTTTGGGTTCATTTAATGCCTCTTTCCAATGCTATATTTCATAACTGAGCTAGAAAAATACTGTTGTCTTGGGTATTTTCCTCTCTCAAACAGTGCATGTCTTACAAGGGAACTGACTTGGAATTTAATATAATACTTGCACATGGAGTTTTAACCCTCTTCAGTCCTGGCTAAATCTATTGTGCCAGCATTAACACTGCATTTAGACATAAAATCATGGAATCATGGAGCTGGAAGAGACCACAGTGGCTATCCAGTCCAACCCCTTGCCATGCAGGAACCCACATCAAAGCACTGGCAACAGCACTCCCATCCAGCCTCTGTTTAAAACCTCCAAAGAAGGAGGCTCCACCACACTCCGAGGCAGCATATTCCACTACTGCACAGCTCTGACTGTCAGGAAATTCTTCCTGAGGTTCAAGTGGAATCTCTTTTCTTGTAGTTTCTGGAGTCATGGAAAACAAGCCCATTCCCTCTTCAATATGATATCCTTTCAAATATTTAAACATGGCTATCATGTCCCCTCTTAACATACCCAGCTCCCTAAGACGCTTCTCATAGGGCATGGCTACTAGTCCCTTCAACATTTTGGTTGCTCTCCTCTGAACATGTTCCAGTTTGTCAATACCCTTCTTGAAATGAAGTGCCCAGAACTGGACACAGTACTCTGGATGAAGTCTGACCAAAGCAGAATATAGTGGTACTATTACTTTCCTCAGTCTGGACACCATACTCCTATTGATGCAAGAATTGCATTGGCTTTCTTGATTGTCGCATTGCACTGCTGACTCATGTTCAGCTTGTGGTCTGCTAAGACTCCTAGATCCCTTTCACGCATACTGTTATCCAGCCAGGTGTCTCCCATCCTATAATTGTGCATTTCATTTTTTCTGCCTAGGTGTAGGACCTTACATTTCTCTCTGCTGAAATTCATTTTGTTAGCATGGATCCAGCTCTCCAATCTGTCAGGGTCATTTTGAATTTTGATCCTGTCCTCTCGGGTATTTAGCAACCCCTCCCAATTTGGTATTGTTTCTGTTAAAGTAATAAAACCCAGGAACATATCTACTTTGTTAATTAAGGTATTCCTGTAGAAGTTTTATGTCTTGCATTTCCTAAGCCTTTCTATATATTTAGAACTGGATTATCTTGCATTTTTATATTCTTGTCAAATAATAGAATTATTATTGGTTCCTTTCTCCTTTTGATCAATGTCATCAGTACCAGAAATAGGTATAGTCAGTTTCAGTGTTCATACATGCACTTGAAGATTATTGTATGTTTCATTTTTTTCTCCCTTTTGATGAATTTTTTAGGAAAAGAATACAGGTCAGAGATGGTGGAAAGGCATGGCATAAAATTTTTTTGAAAGGGAAATCACTGAACAATAAGGGAACCCCTCTGGTTCCTAATACTTTGAGTGGAATACCAATCTCAGCCCTTTGCCATTTGGGATTTTTTTTTCCATCACAGCTTCCCAAATTTCCATCAGTGGTACTCTGGCATGATTATGGATTTCTGTTTTAAATTTCGTAGAATTCATCTGTGATTGCAATTTGTGTTCATTTACAGATTGACTATTGACTGAATAAACAGTGAAGCTATATCAGCACCCGACAGGTTATCTGAAGTACAATAATTCTCTGCTTAGGTTTTGAAATCTTCAGAGACTGTTCTCTTGGTCCCACCAACCTCACAGCTACCTTTAGTAAGACCATGCAACAGGTCCTTCTTGGAGACTGCTTGCTGATTTTGGAGCTCCCCGCCTCATGAGGCTAGTGTGGAAGGATGCCCTCGATGGTGTCCTTCCAGGGCAAGTGATGACTTTTTTGATAGGCCTTTGGAACTGAATATTTATGGGGAAAACACTTTTAATAATGTGCTGTATTATCTGTATTTATTGTCTTTTAATGGATATGTTTTTAAAGTGATTATTATTCTATTGATATTTTAATTGTATTTTAACTTTCCGGTGTTTTAGTGACATGAGCATTTTTTCTATCCATTTTAATCTTTTTAAGCTACCTTGACTCCTAGGGCTTAGGAAAAGATTATAGGTAAATAAATAAATAAACAAACAAATAATATTCTCATTTTTGAGACAGGAAAAAGTAGCCTATCTCAAACAGCTACAGAAGACAAAAGATACAGTCCACAAAAAGAACCATAGACCAGGGGTCAATTGCAGCTATGCTTATTCAGTCTCTACCAACAGATACATTTAGGGGAGACTGTAGGCTTTCAGAATACAGGGTTAATCTGCAGGTCATGGGATAAAGCTGGACTCTGTTTAGATGTGACAACAAACCATAGTTGGTGTGCAGTGCCAAGCTTCAGGCTTGCGTGCTCCTTCGCTGTGCTCGTTTTTGAAAAACAGGCTTGATTATTAGGCAATCCATAGTTTGCCACTGAGTGGGGCAAACAATTGTATATTCAAATTATCATTTACTCATAAACCAGGATCCAAAACAGGATGTCAGAATTCAGTTCAGAAAAGCAAAAGCACAGGCTCAGAAGTCTTTAACCTTCCTCATGTGTGCAGTGTGTAACTGTGGCTTGATGTTACATCTGAATGTTTCTCCAGTGTAGACAACCATACAGCACCTTATGAAATTGGACACTATTGTGGAACAGAACCATGGTCTTGTGTGGTCAAAGTGCTTTATAAAGAACAGGTTGCTCACCTGTAACTGGAGCAGGCAGTACTGAAGCCAGAGTTGACAATGGCCTCTCAACTCGAGAGTCAGCTGAAGTCGAAGTCAAAGATTGAGCTGTAGACTTACTAGGTATTGTGGATGATTTTGCAGGCAGTCTATGATGGTTTAGATACCATCACCAAGGCTGTATACATGGGCTTGTTTTGAGAGGCCATATCAGAAACTCTGACGACCTTTTCCTACTGTAGGGCCTTGAGTCTGGCTGCTCTGTTGCACCTCGCCTGTAGGGTAAATAGTTGACAGTGGTAGCAAGAGCCCACATTATGTTCTTTCCCAAAACAAAGGAGACACTTAGAATGGCCATCCTTGTCTGGAATCTGAGCCCTGCAAGCTGATCAGCACTTGAAGATTGCTCCTGACAGAAGGCAAACTCAGAGTCAAAGCTGATAGCCAAGAGAGAGATGAAGCCAAACACACACACACACCCCAAATACATCTATAACTTAATCATTAAAGCAAGTTGGACCCCCTAAATCTTACTGTGTCAGAAAACCTTTATTTACCATAAACTATCTTCAGGTTTATCTCTCCTGTTTTGTTTACATTTCCAATAATGCAGAAAATTGAAGTTTATATCTTATCAGTTTTGTCTAACAGTGAGATCCATAGGTTAGATAATGCTTCAAACTTTGAATTTCCATTTTGCATCACACTACTGGAGCTGAATGTCTCTGTGTTACTGTTTTCTTATAGACAATGAATTAACAGAAGGATGGCCAGTGGATGCTCAGATTTTACTTAAAGATATGGCCTGGAATCAAAGTAAGATACTATGGGAAATAGATTTATGTGTACACTGAAATGTTAATGTAAGAATAAGAAGAGTCCTAATGGAACATCAAGAATCCATCTGTTACATCAGTCTGTTTTTATGATTGTCCAAACAGATTAATTTAAGAAGGTTGGAAGCAGGAGATGAGAACAACAGCTATCCCCAGTGCCTCTGAAAATGGGGGCTCAGTGTATCCACTTAGTAAATCACAGCATTTGGCAGTTTCATCCTACTCATTTTTACCATGGTTCCTTTATCACATAAGCAGAAGGACTGTCAAACCATGCTTTCCTCCATCATTGTTTATCTTGTGCGGAAGGATACGCCTGCAGAAGAGAAGTTCCTGATCTCATGTACTTTCCACACAAGCAAGATAACTGATTTTCTTGCTCTTCTGGAAACCTCAGTGTGAATAGGAAGATCTCCCCTGCAGCTACATTACTTTTCACATGACAAAAGCAGTGACGGGATGGGACTTGGTATTCCTCTGCTTGTGTGATAAAGAAACCATGGTTGAGGAACATTTGATTAAGGCTTAACCTGATTTTAGATGCATTCATATGTGGACTATCAGCACATCTTATGCCAGCAAATAAATTAAATCATACAGTTGCAGAGTTGGGAAGAACCACTTTGTCCGTGCCCTGCATCCACAGCTAAAGCATCCTGAACAAAAGGCCATCTAACCTCTGCTTAAAAATTCCCATTGAAGGAGACTGCACCACCTGCAGAGTTAGTCTGTTGCACTGTTGAACAACTCGTACATCCAGGATGTTCCTTCTAGTGTTTATTTGGAATCTTCTTTCTTGAATCTACTCATTTCAGTTTTTAGTGCCCCTTTTCATAAGCTGCTGGGATCAGTGGAACAGACAAAACAAAAAGTGAGTCAGTGTCTTTTTTTAAGTCTGTCTGTTCAGAGGTGTGTTTTAAGCAATGTTCTCTGCCAAAGCATATGGTTTATAGCAGAGGTGGGCAGCTGTGGGAGGCTAGGGGAGCACATTAGCCTCCAGGAGATCTTGCAGGGGTGCACCCATCACTGCCAAAAAATAAAAGCAGGTCTTCTTTAAAAACAGGAGATGATCAGAAGTTTTAAAAAGGTCTCTCCTCAGGTCTAAAATACCAATACAAAAATGCCCCCCGCAGTGCCTTGTGGGCATTTCAGGGCAAAACATTTTTTTTGTTCCCAGGGAACCCTGAGTAGGCACATTTTACCTACCCCTGGTTTAAAGGGGAGAGGCTAGTCCTGGGAGGAAACGAGTCACTGACTTGGTAAGGAGCAGAACTAGCAACTAATAGCTCTGCATAGCTGTTTGCATACTCTTGGTGAACCTGTGAGTGGAAGCTTATGTTCTAGATTTTGGCAGTGATGGGTGCAGTCCTCCAAGACCTCCTGAGGGCTAATGTACCCCCCCGCCTCCACAGCTGCCCATCTCTGCTTTAAACCAGATGCTTTGGCAGAGCACACAGCCTAACCGCATCTCTAAACAGCAGATTAACCAGGAAAGGCACTGGCTTGTATTACTTTGTTCCACTAACCCCATGCAAAATGCCTCTGTTCACACTCCGTTTATGAGCTCCTGACATTGTATTAATTTTATAATTTTTTTTTGTCCCCATTGTCTTGTCAATTTTATGAGGTACCTCAGAATTCAAATGCTGTGTGTGGGGAGACGTATTCTTCTCTATCTAGTTCAGGGGTGGGCAAGTGCAGGGTCAGAGGGCTACACTGCCCCCTCGGGGGACTCTGAAGAGCTGTACTGCTTCCCAGCCTTTGTCCCTGATTGTTTCTTTTGAAAAATGGGCCAAAAAGGGCAAGAGCAAATTTGCCATGGTTTTAGGTCCTTTTTAGAACAAGCAGCCAGCTTGAACTAGAAGCCTAGTTCCAAGTTCACTTCCCATTTGAAAACAAAACTTCCTTTGAGTCTAAAACACCTGGGGAGGAGGCAAAAACATGATCAGACATTTTTGGCCTAAGGTTTTTACAACAAAAAATACATTTTTGGGAAAAGGGGGTATTGAGGCTGGGTAGACCCCAAAATAGTCTTGCAGAGCCTTCAGACTATACTTTCCCCACCCACGATCTTGATTCTCCATTCAGTTCACAGCTTTAAACAACACCGCCTGGGTGTTCGCTGTCTTTTTCTTAACATGAAAATCCCCAAATGCCCCTTGTTTTGGATCACCATTTTTTGTACTTTTTACAGAGCCACACCTATTTTGTGATAGGGAAATGTGTAATGTTCTGATTATACCATCTGTATTACGCACTTCAATTTTTAATCCAACTTTATTAATGTTCTGTGGCACAGTATTTGCCTACTTAGTTTGCTGTATTAAGACTTTTAAGTATTTTGGTTAGTAGTATGAAATATGCACTAACTGCTTCTCATTAAGTGTGTGGGGTTATAATCATGCAGACAGATGTAAGAAGAAGGACAGTATTGGCATGACAGCTAAGTCATAAATGCATTGAAGCCTACACATGCAAATGTTTTACTAAGGTTTTCTTCTCTGTAGCTCCTATGGGAAAGAGTACTGTGAAGATTTCTCACATCAGTCTTACAAACCTCTCTGAGATTTCTACCTGGGCCAGAAAAGCTGTTCTACAGAAAAAACATAGATGGACAAGCTGGTGTGGAACACAGTGATATACAGCTATACAGTATTATTTTATGTGTGTTCCACTGAAGTACTTTACTATAGTTCTCAGCATTATGAGAAACAGTATAGATATTACAGATTGGAAGTACTAATTCAAAAACAAGTCTACATTGATTCTGTAGTAGAGTTAAATTTAAGCATCCTTCCTATAAACTTCTATCTCGAGGAAATTCTCATATTAGAGATTTCTTCTGATATTTATCAGTTGGTTTTGAGAATATTTTTGCCTTCCACATTTATGATTAGTGGTAAGACACATGGTCTCATGCCCACTATATAAATATGAGTAGTTTTTAGGAAGCATTTTAAATGTATGTGAGGACTTATTACAATTACTGCATTTTGTTTCAACAGGTGATCACAGTTATTCTTTCATATGCCGATGTGGTGGAAAATATATTGTCTCCAAAAATGAAGCTGAAGATGGGTCACTAATAAGCTGCAATACCTGTTCACTGCTTATAGAGATTCTTAGATGACAAAATGACTTACCTGATTTGCATATGCAGAAAATGCAAAAAGATGTAAGTAGGAGAACAACAGAAGGAATGTTCCAGTGAATGCAATGATAAAAAAATGCAGTGTAAGAGAGCAAGGGTTGGAATCATGTAATCCTTGATGTTGTTGGACTGCAGACTCATTGCCCCTCTCACCACTGTCTATGCTGTGTAGGGCTTCTGGGAGTTGGAATTCACCAGCATATGGAGAACCATTATGATTGCCATCCCAGTGTAAACTAATGTTACAAAGATGTTTCATTTCTATATCTGAAATCTTGTGAAAATCCCTGGAAATCATGCTATAAAATGCACAGCATGAAACATTTGTAACTCATTCTATTTTAGTTTCAGCTGTCCCTGTCCTAGTGTAATTAATTTCTTTTGCTTCTTTAACATCAGAAGTAGAGAAACTGTGATCTGTGGGCCACATGCAGCTCCTGAAGCCACCTGCCAGTCTCCTAAAGCTTCCCAATGCCTCCAAACAATGCAGAAATCCTTCAGATTTTAAAAATATTTAAAATACTCACCTCTTCCAAAACCCCTGGTACCTCTGTTTTCATTGGAGTTCCTCTTAAAATGTCTAGCCAACATTTTGAGAGAGGCTCTGAAGAAAAATAGAGGTATTTTTGTGCCAGGATTGTGGTCTGTGAGGGGGAGGATCTTCAGGGAAATTGGCCCCTGCATAGTAGCCCACCCTTTCTTATCACAGTTATATAATGTTTTGTGTTCTGATATAGAAACTGCTCCTTTCTGAGAATACTGCATCCTGCAATGAAGAAGAAATTTTAATTGGGTCAGGAATGTTGAACTGAAAGGTGTCTTCATGAAAGGAGACAAGCTGGGAGGACTTATAACTAAATCTATAGTGACTTTTTTATGCTGATCTCAGTGTATCTATTTGGGAAACAGGCTGAAGCAAGGAGAGGGAACCTGATGCTCAGCAGCTGTTTTGGAGTACAGCTACCGTAATGACTATCTGTTGGTCATAATGACAAGATTTCATGAAACTTGTAATCAAAAGTACCTGTATGGAACTAGACTGCCTACCTCTGTTCTAGAATGTACTACTTTTTAAAGCCGGTGTTCCAGTTTGTGTACATATTCACACTAATAAAGAATGCTATGTATCTGAAATATTATTCATCTGATTAAGAAAAACTGACCTTTTTTCCACCATATGCAATAAGTTATAAACTGTCCCATCAAAAACTGTATATATACAGCAAGTCTCATATGTCATTACTATGGTGCTCTCTGTAATTCTAATAATGTTATAAAAATGCAGGCCACTGGGGGAAAATTTTATGTGGGATAAATGAAAATTGCCTGAATTATACAATGTTGTTTATTGTACATAAATATACACATTGCTTTTTTTTTTTTTTACTGCTAATAAAAACTGAAAATAAATGATTGAGAGTAGGTCAGTCATTACAAATCCTGTGACTGTTTGGACTTGCACGTAGAAATCCAAAATCATTCAGAGGCCAAAGCTGTGAAAATAAAAACAAATGTTACTTAAGTTATAGGACCTGGGTCATCCTGTCTGATTTGGTTCTTTTCTAATTAACTTCCATTTCAACTGAAGTGTTAAAGTTGGAAGCAGAGACTGCTGTCAGCAGGATGTATACTCATTGTTTTGGTCACAGATCATAATAACATATGCAGAGAATTAGCCCCTTCTCTCTCTCACTACTCCTGGTTGAAGAAACTAGTTTCAGATATTTTTCCATAATAAAATTAATGCCAGAGGTGAATGGTCTAGCAGTGGTTCTCAACCTGTGGGTCCCCAGATGTTTTTGGACTTCAGCTCCCAGAAGGCCTGAGCATTGACCATAGTGGCTCGGGCTTCTGGGAGCTGAAGTCCACAAACATCTGGGGACCCACAGGTTGAGAACCACTGGATAGTCTATGTCAGTGGTTCTCAACTTGTGGGTCCCCAGATGTTTTTTGGACTTCAGCTCCCAGAAGCCCTGAGCATTGACCATAGTGGCTGGGGCTTCTGGGAGCTGAAGTCCACAAACATCTGGGAACCCACAGGTTGAGAACTACTGGTCTATGTGATGTACTGACAATCCTCTGGAAGCCAGATACTCTACCTATTTATATTGCAATGTAGATATTGATCCAGTAAATATCTTGATACTTGAATTAAAAAAAAATACTTTTAGCAAAGTCCCTAAGCACAGGTTCCTTAGTAAACTTGGCAGACAGGTCTTACGAATCAGTAACTGCTTAAAGAACAGAAGTCACGATACATAGCAAAAGTAAACAGTGGAGTTTCTCAAGAATATTTATTGAGAATGATGCAGTGTGTCTGCTATGAGAGGAGAAATACATTCCAAATCTGGTACAGGGTAGGCTACTGATTTCCCCAGCATGCCATATCACACACACTCTTTAAGGGTCTCCTGACACTTGGAGATAGTTTTTAGAAGGAGTTGAAGCAGGAAAGGAAGTAAGAATATCCCTACGGTGTATATAGTTTGTGGAATTGAAGTCTTGTATCAGATGTATATTAAGACAGGACTGGAAAGTACTGGAAAACAGAAATGTAATTCCTTCGTGATACTCTGTTACTATTCCTTTGTGATACTATGTACCATCCATGAAAAGAGATCTATAGTCAAACATGAAATTCTTCTGTTTGCACTGGATAGTTTTCTGCCTTAGTTAGCCGACGCTTTCTACATCTTTAAACAGAATAGTGACTTGAGACCATGGTCTGCTGTAACATTTTAACACCCATGTTCATCGCCAGATAATGAATGTGTCTAATGGTGGTAGTTTAGGGCTCCAAGATGTATAGAAACTGTTAAATTAACACATTTCAGATGGCAGGAGAATACCTTAAAGCAAATGCGTCCTCTTATCAATCCATATGGAACAGGACCATAACACCTGGAATCTGTAGAATTTCTGAGATTGTCACCTTCTAACCAAACATGTCCTTTAGGTACCTGAGAAATATCAAAATTAAATAATAAATATACAGTTGAAAGAAAATGCAGATCTCTCCCACTAATGCAATATAATTTTATCTTTCAGTATCCAGATACACTGAATGAATAATTTCACACTTCCCTAAACAGAGGTACATAGCAGAGGTGGAGGAATCCAAGTATCTATTCTTTCACGTGCTCCAAAAACACTAGTTTGCAACACCAAAAAAAATCCTTCAAATGAAGATGTAAGAGGTTAGGCCAATGTGACAGGGTCATTAATTTAATAGACTTCAAAAGAGGTCATTAGGATGTTGACTGAAAATCTGCCCTGCTGTCTCAGTAACAGCATGAACAGGGCAGCCACACACTCATCAACATCCTGGGGCCAGCACTAAGGCTAGACCTGTTAGTAGGCTTGTGATGAACCAAATGGTAATTGATTGTGACATCAATTACGAATAATCTCATCATTTTATCAGAGAGGGCTTGTCAAAGTTCTAATTAAGATCACAGTTCATTCTATGTGCAGGCAGGATCCGCAACACATAATATTGCAATAATGACCATCACAAACCGGCAAGTCTCTCCTTATAATTTGAAAATTAATGATGGTGACCTTATCATATGACAGAAACCTTTTACTGTCTATATGGACTGTGCATGAGCTATATTACATGCCATAGGTTCAACCCTAAAACAGCTTTGTAATATCTGAAGACAGAGTATCATAACTGCAGTATTAACTAGAAAATATTTGTCTAACAAATACAGGGGAGAACTCAAGAATATGCAAAATATAAAACTTGTGAAAGGCATATGAACAACATAGGAGCAGCTTAATATTTTACACTTCGAATGAGATCTTACTAGACAGTGAATAAAAATGACAGGCTACATCTCATTTGCATGTGAGTAATAAATACCCACTTAGCTGAATTTGCTTCCAAATAAACAAAGGTAATGGGGGTGGGAAGCATTTGGTCCTCCTCATGTTTGACTGAAACTCCCATCAACATAGCCAATAGTGAAGCATGATGGGTGCTAATATCAAGAGAGTCACACATTCCTTAGCACTTATACATGGGTATGCACTGTTAAATCTCTCTCTTTTTCATCTTCTTTTCTTAACGTTCTTGGGTCATAGACATCTATGAGAGTCTGAAAGGTATGGACCCTTTCTCCAGAAAAATAGATGCCATTGAGGAAATAAAAGAAAAAACATAATTTTTCTTGAATTTGATTCATGGAATCTCCTCCTTCATCCTGCCCATGAGCTTCAGGTGTGACAATAAAAGAATTCTGCAGCTTTTGTGACACAATAAAGCTCATGTCACAGTGTTGAGTATCTTGTATACATCAAGTGGTAACAATCCCATTTAAATCCATCTAAATAGTAAAACAAAATGTGAGGAAGTCAAAGGAGAATTTCTGCAAGGCACTGTGTAACATCATGCTGCCCTGAACACATAACATTTTGTCTGATTTCAGAAGCTATGTAGAGTTGAGCTGATTAGCAGCTGCATGAAAGAATATTGGAAATACCATGGATCACCAGATAGAGCCGGGAAAGAATCCTATGTGGAAAGGTGCTGTTAGTCAGAGTTGACACTGCTGAACACACACAATGTCATCTGATTTTGGATGCTAAGTAAGGTTGATACTTGGATGGAAGACACTTTTGGAATGCCAGGGTTGAGAAAGAATCTTTCCTAAAAATCAGCAAATGTATTGCCAGCCAGAGTTAATCCTGCTAGGCAATAGAGGCCAATAATTTGACTCAGTATAATATGACTTCCTATGAACACTGAGAACTAAACAAAATAGTGACAATACCGTTTAATTCCCATGAAGGAAAAATGAGGTGGATGAAATTCTAAAACAAAATGTCTTTTTCCAGGAGGAGGGAGTAACGTTACTTAAGAAAGACTACTAAGATAACTTCTAATCTCCCACACAACACTTCCCAAACTAGAATAGCCTTAGAGCAACATGTGGCCTCCAGATCTGCTTTGCAGCCCCCAGTAGTTTCAGACTCTCTGGACATCCTTTTTCTGGGCTAAAAAAGGGATAAACTGTTTCTCCTGCCAGCCCCCAGGAGTGGAAATTTATCATTTAAATATCATCGTCATCAAATTTTATTTATATTCCATCTTTTTAGCAAGACTGGGTTTCAACTAACTAAACTATGAACCACAGTAAAAACATGGACTCTAAAGATTTTAAAAATAATAAACAATGCAGTTTGAAGTAATAAAATACATACAGCCCTTTTTCAATTCCTTAAAGGCTGGCCTGCTAACGGAAAGACAGCAAGGAGGGGGCCATTCTAGTCTCCTTAGACAGGAAGCTCCAAAGTGTAGGGTCAGTCATTGGGAAGGCCCTCTCTTGTGTTCCCACCAGTTGTACCTGTGAAGGTGGAAGAACTGAGAGAAAGCCTCTCCTGTGGATTTAAGGGTCCAGCCAGACTTATACTGGAGATTCAGTCTCTTACACTGGAGATAAGGTTTCTCAAATAGCCTGTACCCAGGACATATACTGCTCTATAGATCATAACTGGCACTTTGAATTGTGCCAAACTGGCAGCCAGTGGAGCTGTTGTAACAGGGGAGTTGAGTTCTATGATCCCTGTAACCAATCACATCAGCCATAAACTGGATCCTGCAGGACATAATGTTAAGAAAGCTCATTTTTCAAAATCAGAAGTGAACTGGGTTCTGGCTGTTTTTTCAGCCCCAAGAGAGTCATAGGACATTTAGACCTCCCAATGTTCCACACAAGGAGAACCGCCCAATTAGAAAAATATATGGACACATCATGTATATCTCTACCCTCACAGACACAAACAACATTCAGAAAATAGTTGTACATGAAAACTTTATATCCCTCCCATCAATATAATATTTTAAGCATAGATTTTTCCATTTTAGTCTTTTAATATTAAAATTCAGATGTTAGAGAAGCTTACTGAAAACTGAAAATTACAGCCAGTGGCAAGTTACCAAACTATTCTGGTAGCATTGGCTTAAGAGAGAGAAAGGACAGATTTTATTAAAAGGTGCTCCCCTCCACTTCATTACACCTCAAGATATCCTATATATGAGACTTACAGGTTTAGGATATCAGTTTTAGACATCTGGCAAAATAATAACTAAATTGTTCCAGACTCTTTAGTGGTCTAAATTTTTTTAAGTCACTTTAATTTTTTCCTAATACTCTAAAAGGTTTGTCACAAAAAGTCTACATTCTGATCATCCTAAAATACCTATTAATCAATCAGTTGCAATTTTGGTCCTGCTAGCATGGTGTCATACTTTAGAAAAGAAGTTAAAAGGATTGTAGCCACTGGAAGGAAAAAACAGCCCTAAAATCTGTGACCATTTTGTCCTTGTAAGGGTTCAGCGGTTAGGCACTCTTAAGACCACTGCAGGGAAAATGAGAAAGTAGTAAGTCAGAGGAGAAGGGTAAGGAAGAAGGGCAGGGGAATTAACAATATGCTTGTAGGAGACTGATCCCCTGACTTCCCCAAATCTATAAGTTTAGTAAAGCCTGAAAAACAAAGGGAAGCCAGCAGAGCAACTGAAGCAATGTACACCCTGGATAGGAATCACAGTGCTTCATTTTGCACTTTACAGCTAGAGGCAGACCAATTTATTTACCAAGTTGTGACAAAAGTAATTATTAATTAACAGCGTTCTATACAGAACCAAATGCTCCAGCTATTAAGATCTCTTTTGTTACTGCCACAGAAATCTAGTCAGTTGCTTTTATCACCATCATGCACAGAACTCTAAGTCTTCTTTTTAATCCTAGAAATGTACCAAGTTTCTTTATAATAAAGACATAATAAAATTCTTCATGTCACGCAGGATCTTTTTTTGCCACAATGAAATATTTAATACTCAAAACACAGACCGCAATCTCTTGGTCTTCAGGGATATGTTCAACTTTTTTCTCCTTTGTTTTCCATGTCACACCTGGCTTTTGCAAGCTTACACTCCACTTCTTTGCCAACGCTTAACTCCCTTGCCTTTTTAATAGATATTTAGATTGTTTTCAGTTCCATAGATAGTTTAAATAACAATTAAGTAACAATGTAATGTCTGTAGTTGTTTTATCTATGTGTGTTTTTATCTTTATCTGTTTTAATTTTTGTAAGCTGCCTCAAATCTCAATTCTAGGGAAAAGGTGATATATATTACTGCTGTTGATCTTGTTAGAAATGGTATTCACTTACATGACTAGACAGACCTCCTGAGATCTTATCCTGAAAAAGCTAAAATGAATCAGTGGAATTGTGCCTTTATAGCCACTGGTTGTTCTGTGGGACCCTTCTGATATTATCTTTAGAGTGGCAGAAGCATACCCTTCTATCCTGCTCCAGTAAAGTTGGAAGATCTGGGCCTTGCAGTTGAAGTTCATCATTTCAAAAGCAGCATAAGCCCTCTTGGAAACTGAGGCAACTCAGCAAGGGCTAGGGCACAGAGTAGCACATTATGATTGCCACAACCAAAAGAGAAGTTCAGAAAAATTTGTGTCTGCACTGGTCCAGATCTTTCCTTCTTCTTGGGCCTGAAAAAGTACATTCTAAAAATCCCAACAATGAAAAAAAAAAAATACAAATCCCCTCAGGGAGAAAGTACCTGCTAATTGTTTTGTTTGAAGTTTTAAATATTTTGCATCTCGATTTTGTTTTATGAAAAAATAAATGGCATGTTGTTGTATGCTTTCAAGTCATTTCTGACTTATGATGACCCTAAGGTGAAACTATCATGGGGTTTTCTGGGGCTGAATGTGTGTGATATGCCCAAAGTCACCCAGTGGGTGTCCATAGTTGAATGGGGAATCAAATTCTGTCTCTAGGGTCCAAGTGCAACACTCAAACCACTACACTCAGAAAAATAAAAATAGGGTATAAATTGTTTAACACACATCTGCAGAAGCCAAAAGTAGAACAACCATGGGGGAATTTTTGGGCTATCATTTAAATAAAAAAACAAGTAGTCATATTCTCAAAATCTCAGTTTATTCTGAAAGAATGCACTGGTTGCTTTTCAAAATGTGACCAACACATTAAAACATCTCAAAGATTTTACAGTTACTCTGGCTGCTTCAAGTATACCAAAGTACTGAATTTAAAAAGGATCTTATCCCCCCCCCCCCGGTATCTTACATTTCAAGAGGTTTCCTGCTTGTACTATAAGAACTTGTCTTGCTGCTAGACAAAAGAATAAAGTCAAAAAGTTTCTCATCTATTCCAGTGAGGTCGAAGTGTGTCCTGCACTGGTACAAGCAGCTAATGTAATTGCTTCACTGCCTGCAGGTATTCATCTAACAAAAGAAGCTTTTGTGAATAAATCACAGGTGTTAACTTCCTTGATTAAAGTGAAATATGATAAAAGAGCCCACAGTATCAAATAACAAATTTACTAGGAACTAATAAAATATATATGTTAGTTAAGTTACACCTAATTAATGAAATAAATGTAAGAACTAAAGTGTAACTACTAAAAAACCTGTTCCTGAATGTTTAAGGTCATACGGACAAAGAAGTTTTACCTAACTCTAAAAATTGCCCTATGTCTCCACAGCAAACAATATGTAACTTTGCAAATATCCAGCAAGTATCTTTCAATACAACAGCTACTGTTTGCTTTGTTCATTAAGACACACAGGGCTTGATCCAGTTAGGTTAGTTGCCTTTTAAGACTGCAACACCCCATACACCCACAAAACTTGGTCTGGCTGGCTGACAGCCCCTCCCCAAGCTAGCAAATGGCGCTGGTACAACCTTGGTTGAACACCTTAAAGCAGTGGTTCTCAACCTGTGGGTCCCCAGATGTTCATGGACTTCAGCTCCCAGAAGCCCCGAGCATTGACCATAGTGGCTGGGCCTTCTGGGAGCTGAAGTCCACGAACATCTGGAGACCCACAGGTTGAGAACCACTGCCTTAAAGTATTATGTGGAAGATTAAACCACAAAACAAATCCCAACATAGTTAAGGCTTACTGTCTCTTTATCAGAGGAATGATGTATACAAGTTTAGGCTGCAACCATCTATTTGGAATAAGCTCCAAAATAACACAGATGGAGCTTCCTTTGAGCTCAAATCCTTAGGATTGTGTTGTTATAATAAGACAGCAAGATCTGCACCACTTCACTGCAGTGTTTCCCAAACTAAGGACTAAAGACATGCATGGATTTCTTTTTGTTTTCATACCTTTGTTTCTACATTTTATTATGCATTCAAAAACATCAAACAAATATTCAAATACTATTTAGATTAAAAATAATGTAATTTTGTTTCTCTTTTCTCAGTTATATTATACAATAAGCTATTATATTTTTGATTTAGTATTGGGAGTATATACATTTTTGCTGAATAATTGCAGTCCCCAGATCTCTCTTACATCTTACATTGAGAATTAGGAAAGGAAACTTGCAAGCTTTTCCCTAAGCCCCTATGAAAACTGAGGAAAACCTCTCCACACCTAGTTCACTTCAAGTTGTGAAGAACTTGCCAAACAGGTTTTTGAGCTGGGGCAGGAAGGGAGACAGTCACTACTGGTGACTCCTTTCCATCGATCCTGTCAATGCTGCTTTAAATCAGATAAACATATTGAGAGATTATTGTAAGAATTCTGTTACCATTGAGCCCAAAATCAGGATGGAACAATGGGGTTGTTCCAGAGGAAAGTCAGCGTGTAGGAAAAGGCCAGGGTTTGAGCTGAGAATACCAACTGAAAGAGTGCAGGGAGAAGCATCAACAAGTCAGGCACAAAGAGAAACTGACTGAGAGGCTTATGGAAAGAACCAGCAAGCAGGCAGCTGCCGAGAATAAGACAATAGAGCCAAAAAGGCAGTGCAGAATGTAGGTCTTATGCACCCACAGAACATGATGCGCTTGTCCTGAAAACATTCATAGCTTAGTCAGATGAGAACTTTTCTCTCAACATGTCACTGCAATCTGTAATTTCTATTTGACCTAACCCAGTTAATAAATTTTCCAAGTTACACTAGGACATTTGGAGAAAGCCAGACTATGGCCTTGTCTCTGTGGCTTTCATTGACTTAGCTATAGCACCAACCATTGCTTGGGACAATTGGTAATAATGATTAATAACTGTTCAATTTCAGTTGCTATCTCTTTGAGTGCTCAAACATTCCGTGCACTGCACATCAGACTCAGCTGCCCCTGAGAGAACACATCATTCCCAATGAGCCACAAAACAGACTACTCTATATGAATGAAAAAAAAAATCCCTCCATGCCCCCCAAGTGGATTTGCCACTTGGGGGGCAAATCCTACAGATTCAGCAAGTCCATTCAAAATATCCCCTCCAAATTTGGAGAAAATCTGCCTGGTGGTTTACATATTTTGCTGTAGCAAATATCTCTCTATATATGTAAGTACTAATGGCTAGACATATGTATTGATACAAGTAACAAATGCCTGAAAAAGATTTTTTTCTCAGATTTGCAGACATAAGACACTTAATCTTTAGATTGTGTTAGCTTTAGAGATAGCCACAGGATGAAGGGAATATGCCATCTCCTCAATGAACTTCACTTTAGCACAAAGTAAACATTTTCCTCCACATCAGCTGTAGCAAGGGCATTAGCAGTGCGTTGTAATTGATTATCAGTAGAGTGTTGCTGAGAAATGGAGTTGTATCTCAGCTTTTTATCACTATGACTTGCAAAGAGCAGGATCCTTATTTACAGGCCCTATCTGCATTAAGTGACATGGCTAGACCCTTCTTCTATTCAAGTGATACAAGAACTTAGCGCATCAGTGCCTTGTGATATTTAAACTGGTTTATTACAATTTTCCTGCTGCCTTTTTCAGTTGATAAATAGTAACTGCACCAGCTGGACATATGGTAAACAGAACGTAATGTACACATTACTAAATCACATGCAGAGACAACAACACTGTATTTCTTGTTTGGTATATAATTCTAAACTTGAATTATGACCAGTGTATCTAATGTAAAGAAGTATGGGGTTTTTTTTGTTTTGTTTTGTTTTGCCAAAACATGTAAATTAGCCCTCCTTAAGTGTAGACTGTAGACCAGCACTTAATCTGATTAAATTAGGTCAGTAATCCTCAATGTATTTTGATCTATTGCCTCAATATCTCTCTCCACCCCTAAATAGTGCCTCTCTTTTACATATAATCCTATAAGTTGCTAAAAACATAAAAGGACAAAAACCCTTTTGTTTCAACTCTTGTAAATAGCATTTTCAAAAGTGAACAATCACATTTTTCTTGAAAAAGAGTAGTAAAGAGGCAGAGTAAGACTTTAGACCTAGCCTCAAAAGTTAGTCCATATTAGATAGCCCAAAATATTAAATAACGTGATGCTACTGTTTTGTTAATGACAGACAAATATTACAGTATTAGGGTGGGTGGAAGGTGCTTGACAGCAGGTTACTAAAACAGGAATCACAAGCGATTGTTTGGAGTTGCCTTTTTTCACAATTTTTATGCTCCTGTCTCCCCATAAAAAAGTGCCAAAATGTTTTACTGTAACCTTTAATAGTGACTGTATATTTAATTAATTATATTCCATGTTTCTACGTTTTCTTCTGTTTGTAGTTTTGGGAAAGCTTGATTATTAAAAAAAACCTGGACTCCCAAACATGCTGCCTCCAGAGGCATTCTTCAGAAACAAAAATGTGGGTGTTATAGACTAGCACTTCTCTTGATGTACCCACCCATACAGGAAGGAAAAAAAGATAAGCTTTTGTTGTATGTGTGATTGTTTTTATTTCTCAGACCATCCTCAGTCTGCCTTTTGTAAAATGAGCGTTGGAGCCAAAAACCATGTTCAGAAAACTAGGTTTTGAAGCTTTTGCCTCTGCGCTGTAGTTAAGTTTTTTGGCAAGTTATTTTTCTTTTAGCCTCATTATTAAATAGACGTTTTCTGATTGGCTATGGCATCCATTCATGGCACTTTCAAAATGCTAACTGGGCCCACTGGCTCTAAAATCCCAGGGATCCCTGTTATAAATTCACTGAATAAATAAACAGAATAAACATGAGGATAACCCACAGCTCAGGGACAGAGCACACGGTTTGCACAGAGAAGGCTCTTGATTCAATTGTTTTGCTTCTCCAGTTTAAAAAAAAATTCAATTGGCAAGGCTGAAGAATATCTCATCTTGAGACTGGAGTGTTACTCCTAGTCAGAGATGATAATACTGGACTAGATGGATCAGTGATCTTATTCTGTTTATGTCAGCTTCACAAATTCGTGTATCTTTCTATTTGTAGTAACTGGTTAAACACTTCTTGAGAGAAAAAGATGGAAGTGATAGACAGCCTTCTGTTTACAAAAGTGTGGGCATAGCAATATATTAAGCCAAAACTGCATTCACATTTTTGCAGTAGGCCAAAAAAGAACTACCAAAAAGAAAAATGTTTGAATTTGGTATAATGACACTTTATTTGTTGAGGGAAGGTTCACCTCTGCTCACCAATTAGTTAAGGGAGCAATTAAGGAGTTCCAGGTGAGCCAGAACAACTCTGTTCTTGCAGTCTCTCCCTGCCTAATGCTGACAGACATTATGAGAGGCTTCATGAAAGAAATTCAAAGTGTCTTAATGCTTTGTGTTAGAGGATGGCCACAGACTGCTTCCACTGAAAGATGTGCAGGATAAGGACTGACATTTGCTGGTTCTTGAGTTCTTCTTCCTACATAGGTCTGACAAAACGTAGGGCACCAGGAGAATATCCCACCACCACCTGCATAACAATGCTGGTGGAGGTTAATGTTCCTCCAGCATTAAAGAGAATATTGGCCTTAGAGTTACAGAACACTTCATGTAACAACAGTTCAAAACATGAAAGCATCTTAGTTTTCTTGCTTGGACCAAATGATACAGCCTTAAAAGTGATCTTTCCCCAGCTGCACAGATATGGGCATGCTTCCAAATCAGAGAAGTCAAGAAATCAAGCCATCCTATTTATCCATTCCAGTCTGTTGAAAGAGACAGTAATTTATTGACTTCTGAGAAGATCTTCACTAACAGTAATAGGGTATAGCTAAAATTTATTTTGATCTATAGAAACTACCTCTGTTCAGTTTTCCTCTCCCATCACGGCCCCAGAACCCAGGCCTTTCCTAAGGGCTCAAGACTTTCAGGAACAGCTTTTAAGACCTGCTGTGCTTGTGTAAGTGTTGAATTAGACAAAATCTACTGTCATTAGACATTTATCACCAAAAATTTAGAGTATAATTTAAAAGCACGGAAACAAAACTGTGCATTGCAGAAGTCCTCAAGCAATAAAAAAAGCATTTAAAACAGTAGTACTTACATAACTGTGGCTCTTAAGAAAATCTGATGGACTGCTTGTACAGACTTTATCTCCTTCCAAGCCCATCACTCTTTTACAGATATTTGATTTGGGGTCATTTGGGTTTTTTGCAATAACAATATCTCCTCTGGGGAAAACAACATAAGGAAATATCAGTATTTAGCTACAGGTCAGTGAAACATATATGTATGTTAACGATTGCCAATTTCGGGGGATGTGTCAAAACTAAATTATGAGAAATTCCTAAAGGAACCTTGTGGTGGTTTTGCCTCTGGTATACAGAACGAGGGACCAATGTATTGTTGCAAAACTAGGCTGGGATGCGGTTCTCCTTTTAATGCTGCAACTCCTATAACCCACCTGCTCTTATGCAGAAGCAAGCGCTACGACTCTTGCTTCTTTTCTACTTGTGGCACCTGCAATGTAGGCTGTCCTCTGTTTTACTAAGGCTTTCAGCAAGTTGGCCAATATCCACATCTCCCTCCCTCATTAATACAGAATCACTGCAAATAAATGGTTACTGTCCCTTCTATGGCAGGCAATGACAGGCCCATGCTTACAAGTTTTCAATTAAAAACAGAATAATCTCAGGAAGCCTTCTTGGCCACAAATCTGCAGATAGAAACCCATCTTTTCTTGGCTACTACTCAGACTTATTACCCATAAAAACCCTTTTTTATTGCTACCCAGGAGCAATAAGTGTTTGTAAATACAGAGTTTAATGCACTGAGCCTAATCTTTTATATAAGTATAGAACACTATGCATACATTCACTGATCTACAAACTACTCCTAAAATAACATTTGGGTACTATAATGAATGGCATTTACATTTCTGAAAAGAATTGCTCTGTATGTACTTCCTGGAGATAAACCCTAGCTGGCCATTATAAGATATATCATGATAACCTTAAAATAAGTACACAAAAAACTGGCTTTGGATTAATTCCAAAAACATGGCAAATCAGGAAAGCACCTGGCAAATATAAATTGCTGCTACTTGTTTCTTAAATTAAAGAAAAGAACTAGCAAGTTTATGAATAATATTAACACAGTGAACAAAGAAGAAGGGAATAGGATAATAAGGGAAAAGCATAATCAGTAAGAAGATACACATAGAAAAATGTGGAAAATTAGAACAACATACTTCTGAATGTTGTAAAAATGGCAGCTAAGATTCTCTGAAAACACAATATCAGAATTCTGAATTGTAGGCTCCATTGAAGGTCCTGAGCACTAAAAGCAAAAACAGAGGCGAATTACTGTTTGCAGATATTTTGTCTCAACACAGAAAAAAAATAGACGCTAGTTTCTGTAAGCCAATCCAGTTAATACAAGCTAAAGTCCCAAGATGGTTGAGGTCTGTGAAACTGTCCCCTCCAAATCAGTTCTGTTAGTTTTGTGTCACTGTCTATTAAATTTTGTTTCCACAGTCCTCTTATTCAAACATGTTGGCAACCAAATATGAATTCTGTATTCCCCTGAATTCTTCTTTGTTTCATATTAATATGCCTTCCAGAGAAGAATTTCCAGTTTACCCTCTTGCACCAAACCAACCTAAACTTCCCAAACGCACCTGGGAAGCAACTTGATCCAACAACAATCCTGGCCTGGCAAAAGCTATCCAAGAAGCTGTGGGAAGCCTGCTGCCCCATCTTTAGCAAGATAATCTTCTCCCAGAAGCAGGCTTCACCCCAGAGGTGTTTACCCAGAAGACTTTTAAAATCTCCTTCTTCCCATTCTGATGGAGTTATACAATTCTGTTAGTTTGAGTTTAAAGAGGCTGCTTAGGCAAAAAAAAAAAAAAAAAATTCCCCTGCAGAGGATCCTGCTGTTTCAATGTGGTACCTCTGTGGCTGCAGACCAGATGAACGCACAGAATGGTCTGCAGAACTTTTAGTTTTAGTAGGCTGCACAGGAACCTACTGAAAACACAGCACTAAGTTTACAGCCATTTTCATTTTACAATTAAGTTCCAGTTCTAAAATGTTTTGTGAACTCACCACAACAATTCCTCCAAGGTATTCAAAGGCACAGTGAGCTATACACCCATATTGAATGGTGTACCCAAGAAGTCGAAAAGTTTTTCCAATGACATCTTTCAACATAGCAGTGTGACAGCTGTGAAAAAGGTCCTGGAGTAAGGGAGAAATACACTAGATATTTATTCATTCATTCTTTTATACAGACAGACAGACAGACAGATAAATAAATAAATGCATGCATGCATGCATGCATGCATGTCTTGCCCTTCTCAGGCCTGTGCACCACTGAGGCCTTTTCCGCACTACACTCCTATAGCGCAATGATTCCACTTTCAACATCCTATGGAATCCTGGGTTTGCAGTTCTGGGAGGGGCCCGCCAGCCCATCCCAAAACTGCAAACCCCGGGATTCCATAGGATGTTGAAAGTGGAATCATCGCGCTATAAGAGTGTAGTGCGGAAAAGGCCTGAGATAAGTTTATGACCATGTAAAAATCAATACAATATAAAAAGAACCGTGCAGCCAAAAATACGTTAAAAATCCACTGTAGCATTATTATAAGATGTAGCCATGTTAGTGTATGACAACAAAAACAACTTTACTGAATTTATTATAGAAGGAGCCTTTCTAGACTGTAGCCCACATGCATCTGATGAAGTACGTTCACGAAGTCCATAAAAACTCATGCCACTGAACTTTTTGTGGTTTTTATTATGATCTCAAAGTTAATGAATATACGAATGCTAAAAACATAGATAACATCTTTAAACAAAAAAACTTTAGCATAGAAAGTCCTCACAAAATTGAAATGTCTTCAATAAAAGGTTCAGTGCTAAGCCCACCATCAGTTCATGTTGTGAGGTTTCCACAATATTGGTCTTACTATTGAGAAAACCCTACCATCACTATCTACCATACCTCTACCATCCATATAAAATAGAGAAGAAGCTCCCCCAGTCCTAAGAGCAGGCACCACCAACTTCCAAAGGATGCACTGCCTTGTGAATATACCAGGACTGCATCTCTACAATCCTCAAAGAATTCCCAGCTCTCCTTCCACAGTGAAAAGAATGGTGTTCGTCTTTGGGTTGAGTTTCACATGAATTGTTTACAACCGGATTAATGCTTCTGGTTCCAGAACCAAAGATCTTATTATATACAAGAGCAGAGGATGTGTATCTTCTTCCAAAGCCAAAGGGCACTCTTAAAGGTAAAGTGTTATTTTTTATCACAGTGGAGATAGTAGTGGATGCTAGGGGGCATTGGCAGTGCTTTAAAGCAGGACAGGAACCTTTCCTAGAGAGAGGACAAGCTAACATGGGAGGAGGTGATCTTAGAGCCAAGTCATTTAGGGAAGGAAAGGTCATCACCAAAACTTTTCACTGTGGCAAGAAACAAATTGGCACAACACAGTCATTAGGTGTACAAAATAGGTGTAACATGATCCAATAGGCATATGTCTTGTAACAGCTTTTACATTCTGAACCAAGTTTCTGGAAGATTCTTCAGAGGTAACTCCAGATGTACTATTAGTGTGGAACCTATTTAGGGTACCATTCCAGACCTTTGCTGACTATCTGACACTACATGGGCCAGATATCTTCTGGGGTAGTGGTGGCTATGCTCTTGAAATCCCTAGCTGGTACTGCAGCTAGCATTGCAGCCAAGGAGCCATATTTGCTCCGCACAAGAGAAGATGAAGAGGGAGCAAAGCCATGTACAGCTGGCTGAATCCCAGCCTCAGCATTCAGTCACTACTAATACCTGGTTATTCAATAAAAAGATGAACCCATAAGTACCTCCAGACTGTGAACTTGTGCAGACAACCCCATTTCAATCAACTTTGGGAGCCTGTCTCCTTCCTGTTCAGTAATACATTGCCTTGTTTGGATTAATGTTGATTCGCCCTCATCCAGTCCATTATGGCCTCTATCTGGAACTGCAACAACTTCCTTGATATCAGATGAAAAAGAGAAATCTGATGACAATGCATTGCGACCCTCTGTTCCAAGCAATTTCATATAGAATCTACATTACAGATTCTAAAAATATGGGGGACAATACCGATTCCCGAGGAACAGTATAAACAGGAACCCTCAAACATGGAACCAATTCTCAAGAAAGAACTGGAATCACATCAAAACACTCCCTTGCAGATCAACTGACCCCAAGTAGTTTGAGAGACTAGTGGTATCATACATGGTATAGTGATTTGATTGTCAGACTATGACCCTGGGGACAAGGGTTCAATTCCCTCCTTGGCCATGGAAACCCACTGGGTGACCTTGGGTGCATAAGAAACACTCAGCTCCAGAAAACCCTGTGATAAATCAGTTTCTAATTACTTAGAAAACAATGCCGTAATTACGAAAAGTCAACCTGGATTTCTCAAAAACAGGTCATGCCAGACTAATCTTATCTCTTTTTATGATAGAGTTACTTGCTTGATAGATGAAGGGAACGCTGTGGACATAGTATATCTTGATTTCAGTAAGGCCTTTGACAAAGTTCCCCATGACATTCTTGCAAAGAAGCTAGTAAGATGTGGACTGGACAGGGCTACTGTCAGGTGGATTTGTAACTGGTTGACTGACCTTACCCAAAGGGTGGTCTCCAATGGCAGATTCTCATCCTGGAGAGAAGTGACTAGCGGGGTGCCACAGGGTTCTGTCCTGGGCCCGGTGCTGTTCAATATCTTCATTAATGACTTGGATGAAGGAATAGAGGGCACGCTGATCAAATTTGCAGATGACACCAAATTGGGAGGGGTTGCTAATTTACGCCTGATGACAGGATCAAAATTCAAAAGGACCTGGACAGATTGGAGAGCTGGGCCAAGGCTAACAAAATGAATTTCAACAGAGAGAAATGTAAGGTCCTACACTTAGGCAGAAAAAATGGTATGCAGAAATATAGGATGGGGGACACGTGGCTGGCTAACAGTACGTGTGAAAGGGATTTAGGAGTCTTCATAGACCACAAGCTGAACATGAGTCAGCAGTGTGATGCGGCAGCCAAGAAGGCCAACGCAATTCTTGGTTGCATCAATAGGAGTATGGTGTCTAGATCGAGGGAGGTATTGGTACCCACTCTATTCTGCATTGGTTAGACCTCATCTTGAATACTGTGTCCAGTTCTGGGTACCCCAATTCAAGAAGGATATGGATAAGCTGGAGCAGGTCCAGAGGAGGGCAACCAAAATGGTGAGGGGCCTGGAAGCCATGCCCTATGAGGACAGACTTAGAGAGCTGGGTATGTTTAGTCTGCAGAAGAGAAGGTTGAGAGGGGACATGATAGCCATGTTTAAATATTTGAAGGGGTGTCATGTCGAGGAAGGAGTGGGCTTGTTTTCTCCTGCTCTTGAGACCAGGACAAGGAGCAATGGATGCAAGCTGCAGGAGGGGAGATTCCGCCTGAACCTCAGGAGGAATTTCCTGACAGTCAGGGCTGTCCGACAGTGGAATGTGCTGCCACAGAGTGTGGTGGAGTCTCCTTCTTTGGAGGTTTTTAAGCGGAGGCTGGATGGCCACTTGTCGGGAGTGCTTTGAGGGTTTTCCTGCATGGCAGGGGGTTGGACTGGATGACCCTTGTGGTCTCTTCCAACTCTACATTTCTATGATTCTATGATTCTAAGTTCATCTTAAAGTCACCTTAGGAATGGTGTTCATAGGAATCTCCATGTTCAAATTACTTTTAGTGCAGAAATTCAGCTAATGGAAAACTGACGCCTATAGATACAACCTTGTTTTCTCATGCTTATTTATTTTACTACCAATTATATAAAATCTTGCACAGTCGAGTGTCTATGACTAAGCCAAGGATTTAGTAGCTTTTTATGATGTAATAATTTAGTATTCAATAGTACCACAGAATGTATAACTAGTCAGTAACATAGAACTGCTAATCCATTGTTCACAAAAGTTTAAAGATAATACATACTATTACCAAAACTCTACTATAAATTATTTTGCCATTTATTCCACAAAGAACCAAGAATATGGGCAAAGGGCACATGTAAACTGAAACGAGAACAGCTGTATCTGAACTAATTACACATAGAATCATAGTTTATTCATAGGCCACAGAAGAAAAGTGTTGTGCTTTAGTAAGCTCAGGAAATTATTAGTCTTTGAGCTAAATCCTTGATGTCAGAGGGCAAAATACTAAGTTTAAAAGTTTCTTTTTTCCAGATGATAAAAGGAAAGATTAAATGTCAGCAGATCAATCAGTGTCATAGGACAGGTGGGACTCAACAACCACAAAATATCTAGCAGTAGCCACAGTGGCAAAGTTTTTCCTGCAACAATTGCCAGAAAGGCCTGCCCAGATAGAAAGCAATTTGAGCTTAAAATTAATTACTTGGTAGTTCTAATGCAAGTCTAGTACAATAGATTAAAGATCCCAGCCACCTGAGGATGGCATTGGAAAACAGAGACATAAGAATGCTGTGTGAGAAACACATTGTAAGAGAAACACTTTAATATGAACTGCTTTGGAGAAGAAACATTCAAGACATTCAAGAACAGGTTGAAGAGAAGGAAATGTTAAATCTTCTGATTTTCCTATCTAGCAAAACAAGTAAGATTTGAGAGGAATGTTTCATGCCATATTCATTAAAACTCCATTTCAATAGTATGGTTAAATCCAGTATTAGTTTAACTCTAGAACAGATACATTGAACAACACTAATTAAATCCCGTTCATTTCAATGGATCTACTCCTTGCTAAGGATGTCAGAGTTTTATCATAATCAAAACATGGAAGTGTATGTTTAAACATAAAGAGCAGCATGCTTACTAAAATGGACAAGGATATTACCACTTCTCACGAAGACAACAAAAACTCACACAACACTAGGAAAGATCAGAGTTGTCAATATAAAATCTTAGAGCAGGAAGAGGCCATCAGGACTATCTGGTCCAACCCTCATCATGCAGCAATAACTGCAGCACTCTTAAAAAATGTCCATCCAACCCCTGTTTAAAGACCTCCAAAGGAGAGTCCACTACCCACAAGGCAGTCCATTCCATGTTGAACAGCTCTTATAGTAAAAAAAATTTTACTATAAAGTTCATGTAGAATCTCTTTTCTTGTAATTTGAATGCATTGGTTCATGTTCTAGTCTCTGGAACAGCAGAAAACAAGCCTACCCCATCTCCCACATGACATCCCTTCAGATATTTAATGATTGCTATCATGTCACCTCCCAGTCTTTTCTCTAAGCTAAACTTACCCAAGTCCCTAAATTGTTCCTTATAAGGCTTAATTTCTAGAGCTTTGATAATTTTTGTCGCCTCTTCTTGGATACATTCCAACTTGTCAATATCCCTTTTGAACTATGATGCCCAAAACTGGATCCAGTATTCCAGGTGAGGTCTCAAATTCCAAGTATCAGCCTCCTATATTTGGGAATTGTCCCCCTTTCTAGAAACATCCCCTATGTCTTGCCCTTCTAGACAGTCTGCTGCAGTCTTCCCCAAAAAACTTCATCCTCCCTTGCAAGTCAATGTATATACACACTAGCTTCAAGGTAGCTTCTTAGACTATGCTATGCTTTTAATAGCAAAAGATGGAGTCAGTATGCCTGCACACAGCAAGGAGGACTGGTCCATTTGTAGAGAGGAATCTTCCAGCTGCTAGATCTGCAATCCCACTGAAGATCTTACTGATCTGTGGAATGGAGATCAACAAGGACTTAATCACTCCTACATTTCTTTTACATAGGTATAGTACAAGGGCATCTTGGTTTTCTGAAGCACTGGGGTAGATGACTAGAGTGACTATGGAGAAACATTTGGGATTAAGCATGAGTTAGGGCACATTTTAGAGCCTACTCTGCAGCGTTGAAAGTAGTGAAGAAGGAATTCTTTGCTGACTCTGTTGTATTAGCAGAATCCTGTCAACGACTGTTCTATTTAATCAAGGGACTATTACATTCTAAATCTCAGACACAAGACATGGGGACAGTATTTTGCAATGGGTCTGTTCTTCTTGGTTCAGTCCCTTTTTGGGATTGTTGTTCAGCTTCCTGGCTATTAAGCTGTGTGGTTCCATAGGCCTTAATACTTTCATAAAACCATGGGAGGTCATCTAGAGTTTTGGAGCTGGGTGTCATCAATAGACCGATAATACCCTGGTCTATGGATATGAAGTCAAGGAGGCTATATAAATCCTGAATCACTGTCTGGGTACAGTGAAAAACTGAATGTGGATGAACAAACTGAGTCTCAATCCAGGCAAGACCAAGATTATGTTGGTTAGGAAGAAAGATAATCTGGGACTAGGATTACAATCCACTCTGGATGAAATTACATTCCCTTTGAAAAACCTAATTTGTAGTTTGGGGATTGCTCTTGGACCCAGGCTTATTCCTGTAAGTGCAGATGGCTCCTGTGGCCAGCAATGCCTTTGCCCAGATTCCACTGGTGCACCAGCTGTCTTCCGATCAAACTACTGTAATGCACTTTCAAGGTTGCCCTTGCAAAGTGTTTGATTACAAAAACTAATACAAAATATGGTGTGTGCTTCTGAGATCATGTATCATCAGTCTTGCATCAACTGTACTGGCTTCCAATTTGACTTTGAGTTTAATTCAAATTAGTCCTAAATGATTTGGGATCAGAAAAGACTACCATATCCTATGTGACCCTGCTGAAAATGTAGGATCTTTGAGAAAGGTCCTTTAGCAGGTCCTACCACCCAAAAGGAATATATTGTGACAAGGGCTTCTGTAATGCCACCCCAGCCACAGAACAATCTTCCAAGGGACTGTAGGACTTTAACTGTAGGACTTCAGTTAAAAATTTAAACAGGCTATTTTACTGAAAATCAACAGACACATATATAAGAAATCAAGCATCTCATGAACCATGCAAGGCCAGCAAGGAGAAGCAAGAAAGACTAGACAGAAAGAGATTTTGTGTGTATAGGCTGGTATTTATCAGTCCTAAAGCAGAGAATTGAAGAGAGGTGGCTCAAACACAACAGTTTGAGGGCAGCACAAAGGAATGAGAGTCTGGGGTGCAGTGTGACACTCAAAGTGCTAGCAAAATGCTGGAGTCAGAGCTAGGGTTTAAATACCCCTTTTCTTACCTCAAAGGGTCAAGTGTTAATTGCCTCTGGCAATGCAACAAAAGGGGTTCGGAACAGACTGATTGTCTTACTTTGGATGACAAAACACTGATGGGAGTCCTGACAACCTCTTAATATCTTGGGTGGGTAAGGTGAATAGGGAACATTTCAGTAGGAAATGTGCACAGCAGGGGTGCCTGCCTGCTGCACCTGGGCAGCTTCATTGACTATTGTATTCAGATGTTGGGTTGTTGACAGGATTACGCAAAGTCTATTTACTTGGAGCTTTTCTGCTTAACTCTTCTTGGCCTTATGACCTGGCCATATAGAAGCCATGCCAACCTAGCCCAGGTGTACAGCCAATGTCCTGTTTACCACACATTTCCCAGCCATAAGTGCCTGGTTTTTATATGAAAATGATATATCATGCCAATTTTGCTATCCTGCAGGAAGAGGTATGTAAGGTGTGGTAATACAGCCTTCTACACAGAAGAATGAAAGGGAAGGCTTTATTGTATCTACTTGAACAGTCTTGGAAGGGGAAGCAAAGAGAACACATGTTTGTGGGTAATGAGGATGAGAAACCCATTAAACCATATTAGAGCAAGCACAATTGATAAGAACTGAAAGGAGAATCAGAAGTAGAGGGGAGATAGAACTATCAAGAGGCAGAGGTACTAAGTGACCTCTGGAAGTCTGGCACTATTTCTGTTACTTACTGATAAGGCTGTGAGCATCACAGAGTGCTAAGTAACTTATAATGTAACTAAATGCTTCCTGGCCATTAAAATCGAACCCCTTTTTCAGTATTATAGGACAGTACACAGTAATACACAAGAATCAATTAAGTTAACTGCGCAAAAAAGAAAAGGCCAAAAGCATAACTTTATGAGTTTGCACTGTTTCAGTAGAAAGGTACTGGTTTCTGGATTTTGAATGAAGTAGTTGCTTAGATCAAGCAAACAATATGTTTCTGCTACAGTATTTGTATATTTAACATTTATGATTAATGACATGTTCCTCTATAAAAATTCTTGACAAACTACCCAAAGAAGTATTTTTTTAGTTATAAGAAGATAAATGGCTGATCATCGTGAAGTATCGTATTAATCACACATATGCCTGCAAGAAGTACAGCAGATATGAATATTAAAGCAGTATGAAATATAAACATTATAGCAGGAAGCTTGCAAAAGCAAAGTATTACTTGAAGTGACAGACAGCTAAGGTACATATTATGTAAATATTTCTCAGACACAGCCATCAGCATAAAAACTCCTTAGGCTGAAATTTGTGTACTACACTAATATAAGTACACATAATTGCACAATTTGGTACAGGGTTGTAAAAATGGTCAAGTAAAATACAAGCCCTATTCTCCCTAGAGATTAATCAATTTTGTGGGTTCCTGGATCATGCCTTTGGAGCAATGCAGTTTTTGTGTGCAAAGACTTATTTTTGCCTACAGCTCTTTCTAGTTGTAGATTTAATTATTCAGAGCTAATTCAAGTTACTGATATGTACTGTGCCCCCACCTCATTGTCTAATCTTTATCTCACAAATAAACCTGATGAGCAAAGATATACTACAGGCTAAAATTTTTAGCACACAATACACAATGTACCTAGTAATTTACATCTGGTCCAAAAAGTAATCGGAAATAAAAATTCAAGTATCTTCGCATTTTTTCATTACCTGATTCCCCACCCCTCTTGTTTATAAAATTAATCACAGCTAGCAGGGTAGAAATCGCTCTGAGTTTCATGAATGACATCCAAGAGATGGGAAAGGATTAGTTCACAGTTGCTGCCAGTTATAGCGCCAGGTGGCTTTTTCTGCAGTGAAGGTGTTAGCGATAATCCCATTACACTGGTACTAAATCTTGCAGACATCAAAATTATCACCAAGGTTCCTTTTCATCCCATCCTTTCCAAATGACTGGAAGTCGCTTCACCTGAAAGAAGTCAAATCCACATGCAGCTGCTGTTTTAGCAGCCAGCAGACTCCCTGAGAATGCCAATCGTGATCCAATTTCGCTGTGCTGGTGGCCCCTATTCCCTGTCCAATAATACATCTGTTAAAAAATCCTACAGCTACAAATCAAGTTAATCCTACCAGGGACCTCATGTTGGTCTTGTCTTCCAAAAAGGCAGCAGGTTCTGCTATCTATCTCTGCTAGTGTCTGGGGAATACCCTTTAAATCCCAGCCCTACTTAGAAGAATAAGCTAAGGATCACAAAACATGACCTTAAAAACCCTGATATGACTATATTCTGACCCAGAGGCATTCATACTAGGTGAAGATTAGAACTTTGCATAATAAGATTACACAGCAAGTGAATGATATCAAGGGACTATCCATATGCAGCCGCCTGGTTTTCTATAGACAGCCTGTGCTCTGCAATATGCAGTGCAGACGAAACAGAGCTTCGGCTTTCTAGTTGAAGTAAATAGATTCACATAAATTAGTTGCCCATTTCCAGATTCCTAAATCCCCTATTACATCTTTTATTGACAGCTCCTGTGAGGATAGCACAATCATTATTCCTTTTTTGTTGTTAGGTTCTGAAACAATGGCACTCTCTAAGTGAAATGTACACAGATTGCGTGTGAAAATTAACATCTTGTTTGCTGTAATCTTCTATTACAATTGACAGTGCACATAATAAAAGCAGGAATCCATCGATAGATTTATCCTGTTCCTACCAGCAAGGTTTTGTCAGATTCAGCAAATCATGTCTGAAAAGAATTTTAAAATGTTACACTTTAAGCAGAAATAGAACAGGTCAACAGGAGAAACAACAAGGTATCTATGAATGAAAACACACAATGAAGCAAATAAAATAAATATTTTTTCTGATTTAGTATATACCGAAAGCCATCCTATAAATTAATCATGTTTGTTGTGGATAAGGCCATGGACAAACAGTCCTACTGATTATAAGCTTTTTTACATCTACTTTGTTCATGATAATGTGTGTGTGTGCGCGCGCGCGCACGTGTGCGCATAAAAGCAATATAACCAATTAAACTTGCTTCCTTGTTAATAAATTCCTGATAGGGTATAAATGTTTATTGCAGATTCTTCATGCTTGTGAGCTGTAGAATTTTTACAAACACATCCTTTTTCTTGAATAAAAAAATTAATTGAATTGTAATTCAACAGAAAAGCAAGTTCTATGTATGTGAAAAAAAAAAGGCAAAAGCCAAACAATTCCCCTTACTGGGCTACCAAGCTTTTATATTTTAGAATTCCTAAAATCTAAACATTAATTTATATATTGTGTATGTTAATTACCCACAAAGACTAAACTCACACTGCAAGAGAGCAAATATTAGCCAAGGGACTCTTACTTCAAGATTTAGAAGCATGGAAACTCATTTCACAGATTCTATTTGGAAAACAGAAGCAAACCAGAAATATAACTACAGAAATGCTCTGCAATGCAAGCAGATGCTCTGCAATGCAAGCAGATTTCAGAACTCTTAATGGGTTTGCTAAAGATCAAGATTTATTAAGTGTTCGCCCTAACTTCTCTCCTTCTCTGACTTTATGAAATCTTTAGTGATGAAAATAATCCCTTTTTGCCCATATGACTACTGATATATGTAAGTAAAGAGTAATAATATTTAAATGAAATAATTGAATGCTAACTGCTCAACTCACAACCGAAAAATAAGGATGTTAAGCACATTTCATTTAATGCTTCTCTGGCAATTTGCATTCTCAAACCTGAACGTGGAAGAAGGGCACATATGAAAAGTGTGGCACCCTCCTGCATGTGGAGAGGCCTGCTCCAATCAGGGTTAGGCTAAAAGCTCAGTCATGAACTTTTAGGGCAGAAAAGTCACCAAAAATGTTTCAGAGTGAGCTCTGTGACAAATTTCTGCAAGCTGTAAAATGCCTTCTTCCACTCCCTCTTCCTACCATTCACCTTTTTCTCCCCAGAAAGCCATGTACCCATGATGCTGTGTAGCGCCCGCACCTGGAATACTCTGGACAGTTAGGTTCACTGTATTTAAAAAAGTATACTGTCAAGCTAAATAAGAATAGAAAAGGTCATCCAAAAGGATGAAGGTGTGGAGGAATGGTTATAATTTCTGGGGATCTTCAAAATAGAGAGAAAGCAGGTAAGAGCAGATATAATAAAAGCAGATTCAATTAATGCATTGTATGGATAAAGTGGATATGGGGATCTTTTTCTGTTTCTCTTGTATTAGAAGCCAGGGCTGGCCAGTGGAGCTAAATGCTGGGAAACACAGGACAGATAAATGGAAGTATATAATCACAGTGCAGTTATACTGTGGAATTTGCTACCACAAGGCATTGTGATAGCCACCAGCTTGGAAAGCTTTAAAAGGGGATTAGACAAGCTCATGTGGGATAATTGTATCAAAGGCTGTAAGTCATGATGGTTAATATTACTTCCAGATCAAAGGCAACACACCTTGAACATCAGTTGCTTGGGAACAATGATGCCATGCTTGCGAGCTTCCCAAGAGACAGCTGGTTGGCCCTTTTGGGAACAAAATTCTGGACAGGTCATCAGTCTGAGCCAGCATAAGTCCTGTTAGGTTCCTATAATGCATTGTTGTACTGAGGAGGAGGGCAAGTTGAAAGAGGCTGGCTGCCTCCACAAAGAATTCTATCAGTGTGGCTGATTTTTTTTAATTACTTTACTTTTAAATTTTTAAATTACTTCAGAAGAAGAGGAGGAGAAGGAGAAGAAGAAAGGAGAGGAGGAAGAGGAGGCAGGTCACAGGGAGATTCTCTCCCCATTGCAGCCTATTGTTTTGTGCCCTGGAACCCCAACACACACACAGAGCTTTTATATATGCAGTGGCTTCCTTAGCAGCTCAAATGTCAAGATCATTGTTGTCTATGCATCCCCATGGGACATGTAGAGTTGCTATAATGCAAGTTAAAAGGAGACCCATTGCTGAGAGCGTCATGCATATAATGAAACACATACAGACTCTGGGTTGGAGTCATGAGATATTATTCTTCTGTTTGTCTAAAGTTCCATGCTGCTACCTTAATAGAACACCTTATACAAAAATTCATACTGACCTCTTCCTTATTCAACAATATGTGCTGCCTGTGACAAATGTGTAGAAATTACACTGACTTGTATTTTATAGGCAGAGAAACAGTCTAATGAATTCTGCAGCTACAACATATGGCAGCATTATATTATACATAAACTCTTTCCATCTTTTGTTGTGTCCAAAATACATTTTCTTAGAAGAAAGTACTGCTGCTTTCAGTGGAACTTTTTTCTTCATTAAAAACTGGGATACATAGGACCAGAGGGATAATGAATAGATTCTCAATGGAGAATTAATACTATATTGCATTATGTTTTGAATAACTGCAAAAAAACAAAACAAAACAAAACACCACTCTTTGCTATTGTGTTTTTGTGACACACAACAGAAATCATCACCTGGCTGTCTTTTACTATATTTTCGGAGAAGCAATAAAAATACAGTTTTCCAAACATGAATAGATGAGTGCAATGATATTCAGTCTAAGCTAATCCCCAGACAACTAAATCCATGAATAAAAATTCATCAGGTTTAAATACACTGAGCCTATTAAGCAAGAACAAAAGCATATGCACAAAAGAGCTTTTAATATATTTCAAAGCCCACAAGAGCCACAGTCTCATTAAAATTATAAATTACTCAAACATGGAATGAAGATTCAAACTGCAGTGCAGCTAAGCAGATTACAGAAAACCTCGCGTTCCATATGATAACACACCATGGTCCTCCCAGATGGGGGCTTGGAACAAAAAAGGGCATCACTGCAGCTAGGGAAAACCACCTTGTGATCTCTGGTTTCTGTTCAGCAGATGACAGCCAAATAATATGTTGATTATTCTGTTTGTGCTGCTAAGCTTGTAAGATGGCATAGAAGTGATATGATCTATTCTGAACTCAGTGCTAATATGCTGTTCCACTCATAAGTGATAAACTGAAAATATTTGGAAACAATCTTTTATCTTTTAGTCTATTTTTGAAATGCATGAAATAAAAGGCAATACAAACATGATTAAATATTAAGTTTTCAAATAAAAGGGGGAGCAGGCATAGCCCAAACAAATGATCCTCGGTCACAGCTTTGTGAAGCCAGAAGTCCTTTTTTCATTGTCTTTAATGGGTTCTCGATTAAACCTTTTGTAAGTCAAGTACAACCATTTTTCCCCATTTTAGTATTGTGCTTAAATATCATAGGCCTGAATTTAAAAGCTATAAACATCCTTAATTTGAATACATTAAAATGTATTTATACAATCCAGAACATTTATGCAAGGAGGGGAAAGTTGGGTATCTTTATTATGCATAACTTTTTTTATAATAGTACTTTTTGTCTACCATATAAAGTTTCCATCCTTACAGAAACAGATAAATTTCAAATAATTAACCAGATTTGTGGAGCAGAATGGAGTCTAACTCTTACCACATTCATTAGAAAGTATGGAACCTGTCACGTCAAAAGGCCATAAAGGAAACAAGGGTTGTGTTTAAGTAAATGCCATTCTAAAAAACTACTGACCTCTTCCACATCTTTTCAGAATGTTAATGAGCAAAAAACCCAAGATTCACAGATGTTTTTTATTTTCGGTCAGCTGCACTTGATACACGCAGATGTAACTTGGGTCTTTGGCTAAAACAAAGCAGACGTTAACTGTATTTTGAACAATAACTTGCTAAATAATATACAGTACTTCCTTAAATCTTTGCGCAAATCTCACCTTTTCCAGGAAGAAACTGGAATGACTGTCTGTCCCAACACCTTCTTGCCTGAACTCAAGAACATAAAATTGAAATAATCACTTAATCTTCATCTGCTTAACCTTCTCTCTATGTCTATCCCCTCCTTCTGTTTATCACGCTAACGAATACCTGCAATTGAGCTGACAGCCCGAATTAATGATCCTTTATACAATTTTTTGTGCTCATCCTTATATTCTTAACAAAATTGGCAATTATTGATAAATAGTCTGGTAAAAGTACAGAGTTAATCTACCCTATCCTTCCCTTTCCAGCTCCCTACACAAATATACTCCCTGAAAAATCCACTGCTTAGAAGGGACTCCATCTCCAAATGGGAGTGTTGGACAGTAGAGGGCTGCAACATGAATGGAACAAGGTCAGAAAAAATCTTGCATGCTTTGTGAATCTTTCCAATTGAAGACAAACATATTAAGTGTCTAATGAAAAACAAAACAAAATAAAACCTCTCAATCTGGAATCTAAAATCCTTTAGCATGCTTTGCACAAGCCTTCACGCAGCCTTCACGTAGTTGATGTTTTTCCTTCATTATTAAAGTTTTGTACTACTAATAGGAAAAAGTGGTATTGCTTATGGTTTCTCCTATTCATTCTGTGCTTTTAAAAAGAAAACTTTTTGGCTGATCAATTTTGAATGTGTACAGAAAAGACTAGAAATGCTACCTACTAGAAACAATCTTATAAACTGTCAGTTTTTTAAAAAAAACACTTTGCACCTTAGAATGGTCAATATGCATAATAAACTGTACTATCCTATTGTAAAAATATACAGCCCATTTTTCAAACATAGTGAATAGCAACCCTCTTCACTAGAATAATGGCAGATAACATGATATTCAGTTGCTAGTCAAACGATTAGTAAAGGAAACATATTGGAAGAAATGTACTACATTCTGCATTCTCAGTTTTTCCAAGGGCAAAAAGCATGATCACTGTGTTACTTCCAAATCATTTTAAAAAAAATTACTGCAATGATGAGTCTATTTTTGGTCTGGGCCATTTTCACATGAATTCTTTCCAAAATCCATTCTATCTTATTTATGTTTCTATTATCAATTGTAAAAAAAAAGATTAGCCCCACAAAAAAACCCTCACACTTACATGCACCTTTAAGTATTCTACTTATAAGGATTCACACAAGGTGACTGGAGAGCTGTCTGTAATTTTTTAATAGCACATTTAAAGCTTTGAGGGTTTTTTCCCCCAAAGGTGGCTATTTTTTGGAACCACAACAACATGTCTCTTAGAATACATGCTGAAAATGAGCCCACAAACGCATGCCGGAGTGACTATGCGATGACTTATCCTCACTGCTAGCAAACTTTGGAAGAGGGGAACATGCTGCCCCAAGGAGCTATTGCTTGTTTTGTTATTGTTAAAACAGTAAATATTTAAACACTTTCCTTGGACCATCTTCTATGGTACTATAAATATTCATAAACTATATTGTCAAATTTCAGAGAATGATCTGAATCTGAGGTTTAACAGATTTCCCATCTTCATATTAATCCAACTGATGTGGTTTATATCACCTCACTCTGAAAGATGAAATGAATTAATTCTTCAAGCATTCCTAGTTTTTAGAGATAATTTAGTCAGAGAAATGATTGGATAACAAACATTTCTTCCAACTTTCATTAATATACCTTTCTCACATATATTCTTCCATTTGTTTATTTGGAACTGTGTCTGCCTTTATTCTTTTCACACCTAAAATTATTAAAGCATCTTATTATTTAGACTGTTGAAGTATATTTTTGAAAGCGCAGATAATATTGTCCGCAATTTCTCTTCAAGCTGATACTAAGATTGGCAAAGTCCATTACAATGAAAGCTAACTTTCAAAGAAATGACCTTCCAGAATACAGTAGTTCCCAAAATCTGAAAAAAAGGTTATTGGTAAGTATAACAAACAAGATTATGTGTGCTGGTTGGGCAATACAGAAAGCCCTACCTTTTGTCACTCTGTTACCTGATGACTCACTATTTGATGTTTCCAAGATAAGGACACGTTCCATTAATTCAACAGGTGTTCTGCTCTTTCAACAGTTCTTCTTGCCTACAGAAGCTCACTTAGAATCCCTCGTGCACACATATTGCTTGCAAAGCAAGCTGAGATGAGGAAAAAAGGTGCTAAACTGGCTGACAGACTATGCAAGCAACGCACACACAGTCAGTTCCAAGTGAACCTCCCACAAGTCGTTCATGCTCCCTACAGTATAGTACATGGCTTTTGCTTTTCAACTGATTCTGTTTTCTGGCAGTGCTCTGGTCCCTAACCTGTCAGATAAGTAGTGGGGAGCCCGTACAGGGAAAAACACAAGAATCTTATTTAAACAATAGCCAAATTGCGTAAGATAGTTCACAATGTGAAATAATGTAATCCTGCCATACAATGATGATGAAAATTACCACCAATAATGCAAAATATCCTTGCTTACCTTCAACAACAAATTTAACAAGATGATTTTTTTAAGGTTGTGGTTTGTAGACCAAAGTGGAAACTGGTCAGATTCACAGCTGCTATAGCTCTATGTACATTTAATCTCCATTCATGTTGCATGAATCAGAAATACACCCGTGCTATCATCATGCTGCGTATATTACTTACGGTTTTACTTACTTTTTTAATTGGATTACGGGCAGCAGATAAATAACACAAATAAATCAAGACGCCTGATGGCAACATCTACTGTGTAGGAAACTGACAGCTCAGGAAATTAGCTGTACTATTTTAAGACATAGGTTTCCTTTAAGAGTGCTACTGCAGAAACTCATATACAGGCTGATCATTATGAATAGTCAATGAGAAGCTGAAAAACAGAGTCAAAAGCTTGTGCAAAACATTTTTCTTTTTGCATTCCTAAAACCAGGTCATTCCAGTTTTAAAATGATCCAAAATGAAAAACCATAGAGATGGTACCAGACATGCCATGTGAGCAATTCTTTAGAGGAGTTCCTTGGCCCTTCCCCACTTATCCTCATACTTCTTCCTTATCCTCTCTTCTGCAACCAATAGCTCTTTTTTTTCAAGCATTAAAGTACCTTAGTACTGGCTCTTTGTAAGAGACAGTCTTGTGTGTAGCTTCCGCAATGCAGTTCTGTTTAAAATCAGGAAGAAAGTTTTGAGATCACTTTACACTACATAATTATGGCTCTACGATACCACTTTCACTGCCCTGACAGCAACTTGTGGACTCCTGGAACTTGTAGCCCAGTGGGACATTAGAGCTCAGTGGCAGAAAATTCCTACTATCTCACAAAACTACAAATCCCAGGATTCCATACAATGTTGTCATGGGAGTTAAAGTGGTATCAAACTGCTATAATTCTGTAATGTGAAAGAGAAAAAGGCTCTCATACAACTTTGCTTCCTGTAATGTTAAGAGTATCATCTGTCCTTTAATGCTACAGAAAACATGAATCAAACATTCCCATCAATGAAGACCTAGAAACTTGGTGTTAGGTTCTGGACCCCCTACCTCTGCCATGTCATTTTGTACAGCAAGTCGTATTCTCTAGTCCTTTGCTGTTGTGTGCCTTCAAGTCCTTTCTGATCAATGGTGACCCTGAGGTGAAGCCATCATACAGTTTTCCTGGCAAGATTTGTTCACAGGGGGTTTGCTTTTGGCTTCCTCTGAGGCTGAGAGAGTGTACTTTGCCCAGCTTCACCCAATGGGTTTTTTACAGTCAAGCAGGAATTTGAATGCTGGTTTCTAGAGTCAAAGTCCAACACCCAAACCACTACACCATGCTGACTTTCACTCTAGCCCCTACCAGTCCCATTTTGTACATTCAAAGATAGAAAAATGGAAAAATCAATTATTTATTCCTTCTTTGCTTCTCATGTTTAACGGCACAAATGAATGGTGAATTCTTTAAGCTGTAGCAGTAATACAATTCAGTTGCCTAATGCCTGGAATGATTTCACAAAGAGGTATACTAAACATATCTCTTTATCCATTTTCTGATTAGATATCTGAAGTGGTTACAGAGATGAATATCATATTTGCTGGCATATAAGACACACCTGTGTATAAGATGCACGCCAGTTATATACCGGCAAATACTATTTGCTGGAGTATAAGACACACTGGTGTATAAGACAGCAAGGTCCAGCAAGTATCTTGTTAGTCTTGCAGACAATTTCATGATCCAGAAGGTGGAAGAGGCTACAAGGGAATCAAATATTCTAGATCTGATCCTGACCAACAGGGATGACTTTGTTAATGAGGTAGAAGTGGTTGGATCTTTAGGGGGAAGTGACCATGCCCTATTGGAATTTGGCATTCAGTGGGAAGGAGAAGATAAGTGTAGCCAGACACTCATCTTGGATTTTAAAAAAGCAGACTTCTGTAAACTGAAGGAGATGCTGGCTGGAATTCCGTGGTCAAGAATAGTGAAAGAGGAAGGAGTTCAGGAGGCATGGGAGTTCCTTAAAAGGGAGATACTGAAGGCGCAGTCTAAAACTGTGCCAATAAGGAGGAAAAATGGAAGGCATCTGAAGGAACCAGAACAGCTGACTAAAGAACTCTCAGTTGAGCTCAGTGTTAAGAGAAACATGTACAGGAAATGGAAGAAGGAGGAAACCACCAAAGAGGAATTTAAGCAGGTAGCCAGAAGATGTAGGGAGGAGGTCAGAAAGGCTAAAGCACAGAACGAACTTAGGCTGGCCAGAGACATTAAAAACAATAAAAAGGGCTTTTTCAAATATGTCCGCTGCAAAAGGAAAAAGAAGGAGACGATAGGGTCGCTGCGCAGAGAAGATGGCGAATTACTCACAGGGGGAGGAGAAAAGGCAGAACTACTTAACACCTTCTTTGCCTCAGTTTTCTCCCAGAAGGATACAAGCACTCAACCTGGTAGTTGGGGAGCAGGTGAGGAAGAAGGGGAAATGAGGCACATAATAGGTAGAGAGGTGGTACAAGAATACCTGGCCACACTGGATGAATTCAAGTCTCCAGGGCCAGATGAAGTGCATCCTAGGATATTAAAAGAACTGGCAGAGGTCATTTCGGAACCGCTTGCTATAAGGACAGGAGAAGTTCCCACAGACTGGAAGAGGGCGAATGTTGTCCCCATCTTCAAGAAAGGAAAAAAAGAGGACCCAAATAATTATCACCCAGTCAGCCTGACATCAGTACCCGGAAAGATCCTGGATCAGTTTCTAATCACTTAGAAAGCAATGCGGTAATCATGAGAAGTCAACATGGATTTCTCAAAAATAAGTCATGCCAGACTAATCTTATCTCTTTTTATGACAGAGTTACTAGTCTGACAGAAGGGAATGCTGTGGATGTAGCATATCTCAATTTCAGTAAGGCCTTTGACAAAGTTCCCCATGGCATCCTTGCAAAGAAGGTAGTAAATTGTGGGCTGGACAGGGCTAATGTTAGTTGGATTTGTAATTGATTAACCGACCGAACCCAAAGGGTGATCATGAACGACTGCTTTTCATCCTGGAGAGAAGTGACTAGTGGGGTGCCACAAGGTTCTGTCCTGGGCCCAGTGTTGTTCAATATCTTCATCAATGACTTGGATGAAGGAATAGAGGGCATGCTCATCAAATTTGCAGATGACACCAAATTGGGAGAGGTTGCTAATACGCCAGAGGACAGGATCAAAATTCAAAATGACCTGGATAGATTGGAGAGCTGGGCCAAGGCTAACAAATGAAATTCAACAGAGAGAAGTGTAAGGTCCTACACTTAGGTAGAAAAAATGGAATACGGAAATACAGGATGGAGGACACATGGCTGGATAGCAGTACGTGCGAAAGGGATCTAGGAGTCTTCATAGACCACAAGCTGAACATGAGTCAGCAGTGTGATGCGGCAGCCAAGAAAGCCAATGCAATTCTCGGCTGCATCAACAGGAGTATGGTGTCTAGATCAAGGGAAGTACTAGTACCACTCTACTCTGCTTTGGTTAGACCTCATCTTGAATACTGTGTCCAGTTCTGGGCACCCCACTTCAAGAAGGACATGGTCAAGCTGGAGCAAGTCCAGAGGAGGGTGACCAAAATGGTGAGGGGCCTGGAAGCCATGCCCTATGAGGATAGACTTAGAGAGCTGGGTATGTTTAGTCTGCAGCAGAGAAGGTTAAGTGGGGACATGATAGCCATATTTAAATATTTGAAGGGATGCCACATAGAGGAGGGAGAGAGCTTGTTTTCTGCTGCTCCAGAGACCAGGACAAGGAGCAATGGATTCAAGCTGCAGGAAAGGAGATTCCACCTGAACCTCAGGAAGAACTTCTTGATGGTCAGGGCTGTCCGGCAGTGGAATATGTTGCCTCAGAGTGTGGTGGAATCTCCTTCTTTGGAAGTTTTTAAGCAGAGGCTGGATTGCCATCTGCTGGAAGTGCTTTGAGGGTGTTCTTGCATGGCAGGGGGTTGGACTAGATGGCCTGTGTGGGTTCTTCCAACTCTACATTTCTACGATTCTATGATTCTATAAGACACAACCCATTTTCAAACAGTATTTTTTTTGGGGGGAGTAGTCTTATACGCCAGCAAATACAGAAATTAAAGGCCCTTTCTGGGTATTTACTGCAGCCTGGACATCTCACATGATGCCCAAACATGGGATGTGGACATTTGTTTATATATTTCACAAAATCTCATCTCATAGTAGTACCTCATGGGAGGACACATTTTCTAGGACTAATTTTCTACTCCCATTCAAGTTGAATTTGAATATCCAACTGATCTAGGCCAAGTGAAGATTCTGCCATTTTTATATTATTAAAAACTTGATAATGATACTACCCATTTCTTTTTCTGCTCCTTTTGAATATTCAGGCCGCTTTTAAAATCCAGCAATAATTATTTTAATGTATGCTCTCTGTTTTTCCTTGGGATGGTTCCCAGAAAGACCCATCTCCACAATTCTATCTTTTGTTTGTGCAATATGGCCTCAATCCGTCACTCTAGTAATTGGATGAAGATACCAAGATTGCCTAGGGAACTTGTATTTTAGCAGTATGCGGAGGAATTCTGGCCACATATATATTTCTGCCTTTCTGGAATAGAGCCATTCTAATTAAGTTGGCACTTATAACAGATACACAAATCTGTGTACTTTTCATGGAGCTCTGGGACTGATTTCTTGAAAGAAGAAGAAACTGCAGTTTTTACACTTCAGCACACCAAACGTACAAAACCAAACTGATATTATACCAAGTCTGAAGGGATACTACTCCAGGATCATAGGCTTCAGCTGTGTGGTCCCAGGTAGATACAGAAACTGTAGGATCAAGGTCCAAGGCACCAAAAAACCACCATTCAAGCTGTAATCATATTCACATAGACTTGAGAGAAATCTCCCCTGGATACAGCAGAACTATAATTTATATACCATGGAGCTGTCGCTATGCATAATATATACATGGTTCTTTCAGTTATGCTTGCTTAGACTTAGTTACAAACTGTTACAATATGGCATGGAAACCCAAAGTGCCATTGGTTTTGTGGAAGTGATGAATATATATCCTTATATGAGCCAACCTGAGCTTTAAGATCTGCAGCAGAGAGGTGCTTTCTCTTGGTCCTACCACCGTCACTGGCTCATTTGAGAGGGACACGGAAGACAGCCTTCTCAGTGGATGCTCCTAAAATGTGGAACTCTCTTCCGCAGGACAGCCCACCTTGCTTTCTTTCTACTGGTAATGACCATTTATTGAGGGAAGCGTTTGATTTTTAATGAGTTGCAGTAGGTGGAGATTTTAATGGGAGATGGTGTATTTCTATTTTATTATATGTTAAATGTGTTTTTAAAATGGCTTCTAATATGTATTTTCAGCTTACATTTTTAATTAGAAGTTTGGTTTAATTGTGTTTTGACTTTTGTATTAATAGTTCTTTTTAGTTGTACTGTGTTTTTAAATGGTTGTGAGCCATCCTGACTCCCATGCTGAGAAAAGACTGGGATATATATTAATTAATTTGGGAGGTATTTGAAAGGAATAAGAAGAGTGGCAATATGCAGAGATCCTGCAAGTAAGTTCCAAAATGCATAAGATTGTGTTGCATATTATTGAACTTACTGGTGAAGCATGTTTTTAAATTGTTGACTTATGGTCTACTTTCCAAGGCCATCTCTTTTTTGCTTGTTCAAAAACCAAGACAGTGAAAAAATAATTTCCAGTCTATTCTGCTAAAATGTTCAGGAACATCTCAAGAAGCAACTTGCCTTTAAACTCATAATACAGGCACCACAGGAGTTGTACAACATGACTAGTAGCTGTTTTAAACAGCTGACTTAACAGCTAATCCAATTTAGCTACTATGAAAATTTAACCAGCACAATACAACGCCATCACATTCTGGAACTGATGCGAGAAGAGGTTTTTGCATATCCAGGACATATGCCACTAAGAAGATTATTCAAAAAAGGAATGTAACTGATGACAGTGCAGGTTTCTGTTCTTAATTATCTGACTCTCTCCACTAGTGAGGGGATATTAATGAAAGTACTTAAATATAACTTCACAAAAAAAATTGCAAAATTAAAATATATGTGCGTTGCAAGCACTAGGAGATTTTAGCATGCACATCTTGGACAAACCGATTCAATTAATAAAAAAGAAATGAATGAAGCCACATAGCATAAAATCTGAACAAGTGTTTCAGAGCCACAAGTAGTTAAACAGTACTCTTGCTCACTATGTTTATACTACTTCCCAGATTAGATAATAAGAGTCTGCTGTACATCTACAGAAACATTCTTTGCTTTGAGGCCTGCATCCCAGGACGAGGAGTCCCAGGTGATTACGATCAGTTAAAAGGGACTTCTGAGGAATGTTACCACCACTACTCCTCAGTGTCGTTATCCCTGGTGTTCCAAGGGAGCGTTCTCTATTTAAATTGGAGGAAAAGAGGGGCAACATGCATAGTATAGATATCACTTGTTCCGAATAACTTTTCCATTGTTTCCCATCAACAATTATAAGAACTGTTAAGTCACAACCTCTTTTAAACAGCTGCCACTGCCTACAATTATGCAGGGAATACAGGGAATTGTACTAGCAGGACAGACAGGAGACTTTCTGTTCAGCTTTGTTTCTTCAAAGACTACATCCCATAACAAATATTTAAATAAACACTGAAAAACAAATAAGGAAACCTTTAAAGGAAACCTTTAAATATACTTCTTAGAGAGTTAGACTAACCTAAAATCAACAGTACTTCTGAATGCATAGGTTAAGGCTAAGAAAATATACATGCCACCATCTGGCATAATCCCTTGAAATCAGCAGCTTAAACATACATATCTGTGCTTAACTGTGGTGACATTTACTAATCTTGAACTACACTGGAGAATTTTTTAAGCATCAGATATCTCAAATTCTTTTCAACTTTTTCAACTCACCTTTTTACTTGCTTCTTCAATAACATACCATAATGTTAATTAAAACAAATAAGCAAACTGTATATGTGAAAGACTTCATTTCAGTGATCTGAATGGACTTCTTCCTCTGATTCCCAAACACCAAGGTTAACTAATCCGCTTTAAATTGTACTTAACACAGTTTACAAATTGAATTTGAACAAAAACAAATACTTTTTTAAGAAGATGAATTAAAATAAATTAAAGATACATGTTCTAATGGAATATTAACGTCCAAAGGAAATCACAAGGATATGAAAAAAATAGAACTGCACATTCAGTTCTAGCCTTATGTTTTTAAAGCTGTTTTCATGCAGATCTAGGCTAAGAGCACATTATTTACATGAAGACAGCTTTGGACAGAGCACTCATGCTTCAAAATAGTAAAAACAGAAATAATATAATGCTTATTTCTTATTTGCCTCTCCCCATGGCACCAGACAGGGTACATCATGAAATTAAAATACAGCTAAAAATATATAAAACCATTTAAAATATACCGATTTAAAATTCATAGTTAAAAATTGACTGGGTAGGCCTGCTGGAAGAGTTAGGTCTTCAAAACTTTTTAGAACTCAGATATCATGTTTTACTGTCTAATCTCTCCCAGCAGGCCATTCCACAGTCTGGGGAGTAATGCTCCTACTCTCCTACCACCAATTAGGATGTAATGAAACCACACATATAGAACTAGGGCAAACTTGTAGGGAGAGCATCCCAGAAGGGGAATCAAGATCTTTTGAAAACTCTGAGGGCTGAACGTTTATGACTCCCTCTCTCCTTCCATTTTCAGTTAAATGTGTATTACTTGTGAGTTATAATTTGGCTCCCTCCATGAGTAAGAGCTGGGGCAGCTGTCCCTCACTAAGATCTACTAAGATCTAGAGAATCTATGGGGTAGAAATTTAAAGTAAAAGACTAATAGATTTCCTTGAAAAGCTTCTCCAGTACAAATCATGCCCTCAGAGCTCTAATTTGCAATGAAGAAGCAAGTCACGAGTTTTTAAAGCAAGGATGTGCAAAGTGCAGCAGGCAAGTACATGCAGCCTTTCAGAGGCTCACCATCTTGCTCTACTCCACCCAAATCCTTATCTCCCCTCAATTTTTCCAAGCTTTTCTCCCCTTCAAAAGTTCTTCTAACTGTAAACCAGTACACACCTGGAAGACTCCAAAAGAAGCAGTTGACATTAAAACACCCTTGCCACACAGAAGCCAACTAGCAAGAGGCAAATAGCCAATGAACACAGGAGATTTATCAAACCATTGGCAGACCTCCTTCCATGACAGATGGATTGCACAATTTAGGTCACAAGCTGTGGCTTTCATGTAAAGACATACTAGATTAACTTGTACTTCCTTTTATTTGCTTTTTCAATGGTTTTTAAATGAGCACAGAATTTATTTTCCATTCCTGATCTATAAGACACTAAGAATATTTATTAAAAACCATGCTTGAAAAAAACCTTAGTAATACTACTACAGAGTCAGATTACTTGTCCTCTTGTGGTATCCATTTCTCTATCTGGAGATGTAAAGGCAGAAAAAGAACCCCAAATGTCTCAAAGTGGTATAACATTCCTTTATGAAGAAATGTTTGTATTATTTCAGACTCTTAAGGAGATAAGAGCCAAGATCCTATCTGGAACTGGGGGAGGGTGCAAAGACACGACTTTACACCTCACATCCGATCAGTGGCCATTTGGAATGGGAATGGAATTGTTTCTGGTATAAAATACCTCCTTATGCCCTGGTCACAGTCACAATGAGGATTCTGGTAAATGGCAGAAGCAGCCATGGGCCAGATGAGGAAGTCCTGTGGGCTACATTCAACCTATGAACCTGATTTTCCCCATCTCTGCTTCAGATAGATTACTCTCAATAAATCAGTCTTGTTTTCCTCACTGTTGTTTGGAAAACAAAAACACTCAGAAAATTAGAATGTACTTCTACATCCAAATCCACACTTGCTTATGGTGTCTCTAGACTTCCCCATGGCCACATCTTGATGATTCATACTACAACTGATTATCAGCTCTAATCCACATGGTTAACGGTCAGGGATGATGAAAGTTATAAGGTCCCTCCTGTACATGAAGCTGTAAGTGTAGAAGGTGATTCCATAAACTGTGTCCCCATATGTGGTTAGATAACAATTGTCATAATACCTGACTGGTAATCCTGCCTAGGACTTCAGGAAACCCAAATTTGGGAATCACTGGTCTAGACAACAGCTTCCATATTCCAAGCTCCCTGATGCAGCACACACATGGGAAAGAAGAAAAGAAGCATGAACCTGCCATAAAAAGCCATGTGTACATGCTCAACACCATCCCTTGACCCACCTCATCTATTGTCAGTCACAGAAGTTATCCAGGCTACAGCCTGATTTACTCTAAAAATATACTCAGAGCCATTTTTCACACAATCAACAATCACACTATGTTACACAGAAAAGAGCAAATACATAGTACACACTCTTTTACAAATGCAAATGTTTATTCTATTAAAAAGACCGTAATGTACAACAGCCATATCTTAACAAAATACACGGAAAAAAACATTGCATGTAAGAACCGAATGTCATGATCCTGTGAATAACTAATTGCATGTCTGGGCACAGACTATGGCTGGCAGTCTTGCCCGGTTTAAGCATACACAATGCTTTCCAAAAGTATTCATATACACCTCCTTTGACTTTTCCACATTTTGTGGAAAAGAAATAAAATGGCTTTAATAAGTAGTACTGCTCAGGATATTTAACACCATGAAAACAAAACAAAACAAAATGCTTGGGAACTTGTTGGCTAGTATTCTTCCCAAAGTCAGCACTTGACAGGAATTACAGTTTTCAGGCTTCTAGGGTATGCATCTATCAGTTTTGTGTATTTGGATTCTGCAATTTTTGACCATTCTTCTTGACAAAATTATTCCAGCTCTGTCAGAATGGATGGCAATTGTTGGTGAACAGCAACTTTCTAATGACCTTCAACTCGATTCAGGTCAGGGGTCTGACTGAGCCATTCTAAAACATTCAAGTTCTTGTTTTTAAACCACTCCAGGATTATTCTGGCTGTGTTTCATTGTCTTGCTGGAAGATCAACTTTCACTCCAGTTTAAAGTCACTCCAGTCCAAAGTTTTTTGCAGAAATAAGATTTCCTTTAGAGTTGTTCTAGATTTGTCTACATCCTTCTCTCAATCCTGACCAGTTTTCCAGTCGCAGCTGAGAAAAAGCATCCTGATACTGCCACCACCATATTCTTAGGGCAATGAGCACTGATGATTCTGCACTACATACAACATTTTCCAACAAGGCCAAAAAGTTCAATATGGCCCTCTTTCTGACCAGACATATGCCTCCCATATGCCCTTTTGCAAATTCCAAGCAGGATTTAATATGGGTTTGTTTCAGCAATGGTTTTCTTCTCATCATTCTTCCATAAAGCCCAAATTTGTAGAGCATCTGGAAGACAGTTTTCCATGGACAAGTTATCATTAATCTTTCGGTTGCTTCTCTGGTGCCCCTATCACCTAGTCACTAAACTGGGTGGACAGTCTTTTTAGGCAGTGTACAGTGAAGCCATACTCTTTCCGTTTTGTAATAATGGCTTTAACAGTGTTCCAGGTAACATTCATAGTTTAGGATATATGTTTATAACCCAACCTTGATTGCTGTTTCTGCACAACTTCATCCTGGACTTGTTGAGACAGCTCCTTAGCCATCATGAAGCTGTTTGCATACATATCCTCTCCAAAAACTGTGGCGGCTTCCAAAAACAGATGTGTTTAACATATGGCATTAGAACTGCATACTGGTATACCTCCACCAAACTATTTATATGACTTCTGGAGGCAGTATCTGCCCAAGAGTGTCTTTAGTCATGTCACAAAAAGGGGACTGAATACTCATGCGACCCACAAATGCCAGTTTGCTTTTGTTTACCACAATAAAAAATATTTTAAAACTTCACGGTGTTGATTATCTTCAGTACATCACATCGCAACAACATCTGTGAAAGCTATTTCAATTCCAGGTTGTAACACTTTAGGACAGTTCTATGGATACCAAGAACTTGCAAAAAGAAAAATAAATGGTTCTTAGAATAAATTAAGCCAGCACTCTCCCTAAATGCCCAACATTATCAAACTGAGGCTATCATACCTTGGCGAAATTATGAGATGATATGACCCATTAGAAAAGACAATAATGCTTGAGAAAGTGGAAGGCAACAGAAGAGGATAACTGAATTACACTGGGGTAGACTAACGACCGTTCCACATTACACTGTTACGGTGCTATTATTCCACTTTCAACATCCTGTGGGTTTGTAGTTTACTGAGGCCAAAGAGCTCCCTGGCTGAGAATTCTAAATGCCCCTCCCTAAACTGTAAACCCCAGGATTCCACATGATGTTGAAAGTGGAATAATAGCATTATAACAGTGTAGTGTGGAAAGGTCTCAAACCCTGTTGTGGGTTTTCCAGGCTTTGTGGCCGTGTTCTATCAGTACTTTCTCCTGACATTTCGCTTGCATCTGTGGCTGGCATCTTCAGAGGATAGAGCCTCTGAAGATGCCAGCCACAGATGCAGGCGAAATGTCAGGAGAAAATACTAATAGAACACGGCCTCAAAGCCTGGAAAACCCACAACAACCTATGGATTCAGGTTGTGAAAGCCTTCGACTTTACATCACGGCCCTGAGTTTGCAAGAACTGAGCACTGCTATTGATAATAAGATGCCTTGTAGGTCTCTCATTCATAGAATCACCATAAATCAGTCAACTTGTTGGCAGTTAGCAGCAGCAACAACAACACAACAAACGTGGAAAGTCAAGGAGGTGAATATTTCTGGAAAGTACCATAGAAAATAATAACTTATTTTTGGGATTGATGACATTGATGACATTTTATATTTTCATGAATACAGTAATAAACACTGAACCAGAATTCTCAAACCACCAATATGTGTGAATGAAATGTTCTGTAATGTCTCTAACATTCCATACTTGTTTGGTTCTGTTTATTTCCACAACTGCTCTGATCTGGCAGATAGGAATCAAAACCAAATTAGGGAGTTCAAGACAACACTCATCTCACTACCACACAGAGGTCTCTTCAAACTGCTGCAAAAGGCAAGTCATGAGAATGTGTTGGCCCACCCTACAGATCAGAAAACACAGTCTCTCCACACCCATCCATGTCTCCACTAAAGAAAAATTGGGAACCAATATGCACGATAGAATGCTGTATGGTGTAGATAAATAGCTTGCCACACATTCCACTACCACATGCAGTCCAATTGGTATCCATGTAAAGGTGGTAATATATAGTAATATCTGCCCTCAGTTGAAGTCAGCTGATTGGTATGATTACTGCTCTGCAGTGACCCTAGAGAACGAACACTGTGCAGCCAGAATTTCTTCAGTTAGATACAACTAAACCAACAAGACACCAATGCATAAGATTATAACTGTAATACTATAAAACCCCACCATCTGTCAAAGGCCATTTCCACACTAGCCTGTTACAGTGCTATTATTCCACTTCCAACATCCTATGGAATCCTGGGGTTTGAAGTTTAGGGAGGGGCCTTTGACTAAACTACAAATCCCAGGGTTCCATAGGATGCTGGAAGTGGAATAACAGCACTAGTGCGGAAATGGCCAAAGTTGCCTCAAGATAGCATGTACCGCTCAAGCTGGTCCTGATATGAATTTAGTTTTGTATTTTATTAATGTGCATACCTAACCAACTCTCACCCTCCGGAAACTCTACTTATTTCAGTAGGAAATAGGCCGGCCCCTCCGCCTGCTTATTTGTAAATCAAGCCCACCTCGCGCTGACTGGGCGCTCGCTCTCCGGTAAAATACGCACAGGACGTACGGGAGGCGCTGCAAGACGCGGAGCGCCTGCCACCATCAAACTCTTTTCGCAGAAATGGGTAAGAACTTCCTCTCTACAACCACCCACAAGCTTAGGGAAGGACCCCGCGCGCAAACAAGGGAGGGGAAAATATCACTTCCAAAAGTATTCCGTCAGAAGGGAGCGAGCATCCAATTCCAGAGGAAGGGCCGCAGGTTCTTCACACACACACACACACACACCCATCGGAACCCGCTTAAAATCAAGAACGACTTCCCTCCTTCCTCTCAACTCACCTTCTGGGACCAGCAGCCACACGAACAGGTATCCCTTCGCTCCCTCACCCGAGCCGAAGCCGCGGCGCCTGCCAACAACCGCCCTTCCTATTGGCCCAGCGAGAGCCCCGGCCCCTCCTCCGCCTCGCTCGGCTCTTCCCTGTCAACCGAGCAGAAGCTAAGATGGCGGCCTTCGCGACCGGGGACCGGCGACGGAGGGAAGGGGCGGCGACCAGTTTCCAGAGGAAAGGGCCGGACGGGGGAAGCGGCCGCTTGGCCGTTCTGCCGGGTACCCGACCGTCGGCGCGGCACGGGCAGCTCCTGCTTTCCAGCGGGGTCCCTTCTCTGGACTTTGTGCTAGGTTGGTGTTGGCAGCGCTGCAAAGCCTCTTCCGGACACATTTCCCCTCCCGTCCTCGCCACGCGGGCTCCGTGTGGAGCTCGGTCTAGGGGGACCGGCCGAGGATGGAGGGGGGGGCAGGCTGGGCTACTTCTTGCCCGGGAGCAGCCCTCCAAGTCCTGGCGTTTTCCCCAGACTGGCAGTCTCTGTAGTGGAAAGCAGAGAAAAAGGAGGCGGTTGTTGGGGTGCGCGGCCCGCCGCCCATTACTCGAGTGCGGCGCAAGGGTAGATTTCCTCGCGCTCTCTTGCCTCCCTGTTGTCCCATCGCCTGAGGAGAGGAACAAATGAGTAAATCCAGGGGAAATCTATGCCTGGGGTTGGCGTGGAATGCGGAGATCAAGGTTTGAACTCTCGAGAGGGTGGGGGAAAGGAAGCAGTCCTGGTAAAAGGCGTGTTGTCTCAGGGACATCCAGTAATCGGATCCCACGAACCCGTTGCTCCCCTCCTTCTGTTTGTTTCGTATGGTCACTCGCTCTCTCCCCTACCTCGCCATGCATTGGCATTACCTGCAAGCCTATGCACTTCGAAGCATTGGCGAATGCGAAGCGACTTCCCACCGTGCATGCTTGTTTGACATCGAGTTAAAAAGAATAACGCCCTCGAGGCAAGTGCGTGTAAACGGTCCTTGGACTGAGACTGGCAAGTGCAAGTAAACGGTCCTTGGACGGGTTTATTGACGTCCGTGCGATTCCTGCAGTACTCACCAATTGTAACTTGCAGACTGGAGCTCAACTCAACTTATGCTGTGCTTCAAAACTTAAAATCAGATTGCAGGTTGGAACTGGGCATGTGTGAAAATCGGAGAATTTTCTTAAGGGTAGAAGATACTTCGTTTCTTTAAAACGGTGTGTCCTGTTCAATAGCTAAAATTCTCAGAGGACCTTTGTGCAGATGAGACTTGGCTTAAAGTTAAGTGGGTGAGGACCTACTGTGTCTGCCTGAGAAATTTTGGAGCTTTTATTCACACCCCAATGAAGACTGGATGGTTTGTAACCTAGAAATAAAACACCATTGATCAGTTTGCTATGAGTAGTCCTTGCGTTTAAAATCACTAAACCACTCAGTTTGTTCATAGTATATAACAGAGCTTAAGTTCAGCTACTGTAATCATAAGAATGTTGTATGTCTACTGCCCAGGTACCTTGTATTAAGCATTTTATAAGCACTATAGATAAGTAAGAACTTCAAAAAGACCAAAGACCAGTTTCAGTATTCTCTTTCTACAGAATCCACCTGTTATTACAGATGCAGTAGCGCCATCCAAGCCATTCACTTAAAAACGTATATATATTTAGTGACCAATTCTTGGGGCAGGAGAGGAGGAATCTCTTGGAGAAGTAGTCCTTGCATTTGAAATCCAGCTGGCACGTTGCAGCCAGTACAGATCTTATGGTGACCTGTGTATTTTAGTTTTCATGCCTTCCTTCCAGGCATGTTTGGGAATCTACTAACATCAGTGTTAGGGTTGACATAGAGTCCTCAACTGGCATTGACACTTCTTAGAATGCTGTATTTTGTACTGCTATGGGGGGTGTTCTTGAGCTTTTAGGGCCAGCCCTCCCCGCATCAAGTGGCTTTGCTGTGTGCTAAATTGTCCATTGCGTCACCCAAGCAACACTTCGTTCGTTAGTTTTTAGGTAGACAAATTCTCCCAGGCTTGCTTGGTTCTTGGGCTGGGATGGATACTTTTCTTGTCAGTAGGAGAGTACTTGGCTCTGTGATACAAAATCTTAGTTCAGAGCGATGTTGCACATGCGTCTGTGTTCAGATTCTCCTGTGCTTGTGTGGTACACCACTGCTTCTGGTTAGTGATGTTGTTATTTGTGTCTTAGGCTGATCACTTCGCTGTTCTCCTCCCTACTCTCACATCATGGGCCACAGTCTTCCTGATTTCCAAACCCCCAAGCTGCCTTTAGTAGTTCAGATCAAAGCAATCAAGTCTACTTTTAAACCAAACAACAAGGAAAGACAGGAGGGCCCTGCTGAGAATAAACAGCTACCACAAAGTGAGGGTGAGAGGTAGAAAACAACAGTATTGGTCAGTGGGAAGTACCAGTGGCCCACAGGTTTTGCTATGTAGAATGCTGCTATAGTTGGTAGCAGAGAAAAGAAAAACAACATAAGTGAATTCTTCCTCCTGCTGAGTGACTTAGTTTATTTATTTATTAAAATATTTATATCTCACCATATATCAAGGTGGTGTACAGTTAAAAGCATATTAATCTGACAAGTTAAAACAGTTTAAAATCAGTCAAAATAGTTTAAAACAGTTTAAAACCATGGACATGTGTCAGAAGTAACATTTTTATATTTGAATTGATTAGAAAAGGTACAGCTGACTGGAAAGGCCCTGCTCTGGAATTCTCCTGTGCTTGTGTGGTACACTACTACTTTTTCTTAAATATCCATTTCAGTTGATATTTGTGTAATTATATTTGCCTTCTAACCAAAATGTGCTTTCAATACAATTTTTAGTTAATCACAAAAATTACATATATAGCAGCATTTAAGCAGTTTCTTCTGGTCCCTGCTGTGACAGAGCCTGGGAGTGTGGCTAGCAAAGTAGGCTTGGTAACACAGGGTGATGTAATCAGACTGGCCCTCTGAGAAGAACCCAACTCTAGCTGGGGAGCGGGAGCTGGAGGGAAACAGCAGATAGTATATATACTGGGACTGTGGTTTAGAATCTAGTAGTCCTTCAGTGAGTTTCATAGAGAGAATGTCAAAGCATCCAGTAAAACAAAAGAGGGTTTTCCAAGAGAGGGTTAGCTTCTCAGAGGCCTAGTGTGGGACAGAGAAGTAACCAAGCCACCTCTGAAAGGGCCAGAGAGTGGAACCTTGAGGAGGAAACACACCTTTGTGCTGGAAAAGCCAAAGGGGTGTGTGAGTGAAAGCTCTGTTGAAGGAAACACTGAGGTGTTTTGAAGACAATAGTTAAGTATCTGTGAGAAACTGTTATTTTGTTTGAATCTTTCTGAATCCTCAATACCTTTTTCCCTTGTTGGCTCTTTTAATAAAGATTTCATTTTGTTCTATTTTTGTGTAAGTACAGCCTCCATAGAGTGTTTCCTTTAGTTTTATTTTAATAGCACACTATCACAGGTTATCCATTCCTTTTTGGAGTCACCATTAATAAGCTTTGCTGTTTTCCACAAAGGGTGTGGGTTTTAGGGAAAGCAGGGTTGTGGTTAGGTGTGGGGAGTGTGATACTAATATTAAAAGGGGCGCTGCTATCCCAGTGAGGAAATAAGAAAGTAGGCCTGGTTTCTTTGTATACTGGGCAAGTCCAAGCAAGCCTTCCTTTACTTTAGTACCCTCTCCCCACACACGACATCCACCATCTATTCTTCTGTGATACCTGGCAGTTGATGTCGTACTACTGACTTTTCCTAATTGAGAGATGCAGCAGAAAGAATTGAAGATGGGTTAAGTAGATGGCAGGTGAAGATAATAATGCAGCTCTGCAGAAGTTGATTTAGCTAGACTGTTGCACTGTTGATTCATCTGATCCTTTATTTCTGTCTGATTAGGCTTCACCTAAGGTCTGGCACAAGTATAATTAAATAAGTTTAACTGCATCACACTTGAGCTAAACTAGTGCAAGGTGGAGAGTAGCTCCCCTGAACCAGTGCGAAGCACTTTTATCTGTATTTTTCTCGCTTGATTTATTTGACACTATATAGTCTTTGGGCTTTTGTAAATGTTAAAGCTGTTGATTTAACTGTAGCAGGTCCTTCTAACTGTTGTTGAACTAAGGAATCATTGTTACATGTGTAGCAGATTCTGATTAAAACATGGGAATGCTGATTATGACACCATTAAAGTAATTTAGTTTAGTTATATCGAATCTTTTCATTATATTGTGAAAGTAATTGTAGTGTATGATATATAATTATATGCAATATGTAATTATTTAATAGTGAAATGTAAGAAGTATTATAAAGGTAATTAAAATGTTTTTCACATTATATTTTCTCTTCTTCTATCACCTTTCCTTGATACTAGTAATGTTGAAAACAGTATGTATTCTCATTTCTTAACTTTTCTTTTGTTCCTAGGTGGAGGTGTGGCAGTTGGAACAGTTTTTGTTATAGGTTAGTATAAAATATATATTATATTACATTTGTTAGCAATGGTGGGTTTTTTTAATTTCCATTCAAGTCTTAGGGCAGTGGGAACTTAATACCAGTTTTTCAGTAGTTCTTAGATGCAGTGTTGTATCACACAAAACAACAATTTTGCTCACATTAGGTAATTCATATCATTTGCTTGTTTTCTTTATTATATATAGTAATATGTGAAATAGTCGTAAGTCAGTAATACTTTCTTAAATATACAAAGTAGTTTAGAACAGATCCTTCAGATCACAGTGATGATAAGAACTTTGACTCCATGGATATATAACTTTAAGAGATTAAGCTGCAGGCTTTTATGTTTTCTTCCCTGATGGTTCCTCTACAAAGGAAATTACTCCAGTTCCCTTGCTTCCCTTGACTGTGCTTTCCATTGGATTTCACCAGTGTTATTTTTCATTATAATGGTTTTGAAATTGTTGTGTTTTCCAGCATTTTTTGAGTAAAGCCATACAATGCTAGGTACTGCCAGTGAAGGACAAATCTTGATGGACAAACGGTTTGTTTTTATTGAAGTTGGAATAAAATTGTATAGCTTGTCAAGATTGAAACAGATTACAGTTGGCCCTCCATATTCACTAGGGTTAGGGGCCCAGGATCCCCACAGAAGTAGAAAAATTTCAAGTACCAAAATGTGTGTGTGTTGTTTGTGGGTAGGGGGTTGAGGCATGGTGAGGAGAGCAGGCACCCAGGGTCCAAACCAATTCAGGGAAAGGAGAAGGAAAGGGGATGAGTCAGCATGGTGGCCCTAATCTCCTTCCTTGAGTGTCGAAGGGGTTACCTCAATGGTAAACTCCTGTACACTGATAGTCACATGCCCATTATAGCAGACTTGTGCAGCAAGGGAAGCAATCCTCCCCCATTGCCCAGGCAATAGAGAGGTAGACATAATCTGATGGGAATGGTTGGAGAATGCTGTCCCCATTTTTAGGTAATGGGACATACTCTTTAATTCTTCTGGGAGATGAATGGCTTTCTAAGAGCTTAAGAAGAAATTTGGAACATGTTTGGCTTGTGAAGTAACCTTTAAAGCTCCAAGTTTATATGGAGAAATATGGCTTAAGGAGGAAGAAAGAAATAAGCTTGAAGGAAGTTTGGCCCACAGCATCTTTATGTTCTCTCCATTCACACTACCTGGGAGCCAACTCCTCATCCCTCTTCACAAGAAATTATGACGACAAGCACCCTAAAAGACAACCAGGACATGAAGTTTTTGAGGAGAGGTGGGAGTCAAGCAAATAGTAAAATGTGAGTAAAAACAAAAGAACAATTAGATACAGAAGGAAGAGATTATTTTAAATGGGAGCAAACAAACATTTTCTACTTTAAAACACAGTTTTTCACTAATTGTGTCACTGCCTTTTTCATGCAAGTGCCCTATCTCTTCTCCAGAGAAATTCTGTGGCTCCCCAGACCAGTTCCAGGCCTTTTTGGCTCATTGTCAGCTGTACATGCAGCTCCATCATGAAGACTTCACCCCTAGACTTGGTAAAGATGGCATTCATAATCAGTTTGCTTACTAGTCGAGCTGCAAAATTGGTCATCCCCTTTCTTCTTCAGTCAAACCCTCTCCTGACCAACCGTGCTAACTTCCTGAAGAAAGTGAGAGAGATATGGGAGGATCCTGTGCGGGCCAAAACTGCGAAGGGATACATCTTTCATCTCCTTTAAGGGAAGGAGTCTATTGCCACTTATACTACCACCTCCCGTTGTCGGCTCAAGACTTGTCTTGGAATGACATGGCACTGTAGAACAGTATATCAAGATGGTTGGGCCCTGATTGACCCCCCTGCTTGCCTTTAGAAACTGATTGAGCAATGTTTGTGGATTGATGGCTGGCTGGAAACCCACCATCAGGCCTCATGCTCAGGGCTGCACCAACCCCCTGTGTCCTGCCTCCTCATCAGTAGGACCAGCTCCATTGGTGCCCAGTGCAGTGGTGGAGCCCATGCAGTTGGATGGGGCTAGCATCAGAGGCAGGCAGGACTTTGCCTGTACAGTGGCACTTCTGGCCATATTGCTAGGAACTTTCCCACAAACTAATGGGAAATGAGCCATCCCAGGCTTAAATGGGCTCCTTGGGCTGGAATGATGAAGTCTGGTTCAAGCCCAAACAACAGACAAACCTTCTCATGATCCCCTGCTTGTAAATGCTACGTTATGGAATACCAAGAGACAAGAACTATGATAGCCTTGGGAGCATCCAATGACTTCATGGATGTTGACTTTGCAAAAAACAAACAAACAAAAAACCTTCTGGTACAATATCTTCAGGACGCTTGTCCCGTGGAAACCACTGATGGAGACTTCTGCGCTCTGGACCTGTGACCATGAAACTGCTAAATAAATACGAGATCAACGGCCATACTGGGCAGACCCGGTGCTGTTTGGTAGCAGTGCCTCACTTCCTATGATCCCCATATCTCTTGGTCCAGACGGGAAGTGCTCTGTGCATCTGAGTTTTGTCAGGATCATTGCTGGCCAGAACAGGTGCATGTTGATAAAGATTCAGAGCCAGTGGAATCTCATGCCACACTGCCAACCAAACATCAGGACTTTGCAAATGTCTTTCATAAATGAGAGGCTGACTGGCGCCTCCACATCAATTATACTACTGTGAAATCCACCTAGTCTCTGAAACACCCATTACTGCAGGTTGTATCTTTTCACTATCAGACCCAACATTCACCATTCTCTGGGATTTCCTTAGGGGAAAAAAACTGTGCTGCAATTTCATCTGACCCCTTACCTCTCCAGCTGGGGCCCCTGGGGCTGGGCTTCTTTTTTGTGAAGAAAGAAGATGGTGAACTTCTCCTCTGTAATGATTTAGAGAGCCTTCAACTGGATCACCATACCCCTGCCATTGATCCTGGAACTGTTGAAGTAACTATGTAATGCTCAAGTCTACATTAACTAGACCTTAGAGGAAACTATAATCTAATCCAGATCCAAGCTGGTGATGAATGAAAGACAACATTCCAGACCTGTTATGGACATTATGAATGTATAGTAATGTCCTTTGGGCTATGCAGTACCTCTACTGTCTTCCAGCACTTTATGAACGACATCTTCCAAGATTACCTTGCTCAGTTTGTCATTGTCATCATTTATGTAGATGACTTTTTGATATATTCTGCAAACCAGACAGCTCATGATGCCCATGTTAAAGCTGCTGTCCAATGGCTGCAGGAGCACCAACTCTATGCTAAGGTAGAGAAATGTGTGTTTGACCTCCCTGCTGTGAACTCTTTCCAGATCTCTCCAAAGGCAGTGGAGATGGATCCTTCCAAAACAGAAGCAGTACTCTGCCAGCACCCTTCCAAAAACAGAGGAGGTTCAGCAATTTCTGTGCTTTGCAAATTATTACTGGTGTTTTATCCCAGACTTCACAAAGCTTGCTGTACCTTTAACTGACCTCCTGAGGGCCAAAAGTCCATTTTACTGGGGTCCATCCATGCAACAAGTCTTCCAGAAATTAAAGGAGCTGTCTACACTGGAACCAATTTTACAGCATCCAGACTCTCAAACTCCCTTTGTTGTTAATGCCTCTCGCGTGGCCATAGGAGAGTGCTTCTGCAGTCTATAAAGTCAGGAACTCAACTTCTTCCCTGTGCTGTTACTCAAGAAAGTTGACACTGATGGAACAGAACTACACCATTTAGGAGAAGGAACTCCTGCAATCAAGGCTGCATTTGAGGTATGGAGACACATACTAGAGGGGGCCACACATGGGGTCAATGCAGACTATTGCAACCTCGAAAACCTTCAGACCGTCCAAAAGACAGAGTACCAGGAATGTTAGGAATCAGAGACAAATGCATTGTCTTTGTTCTTCGCAAGATACAATTTCAGGTTCATCTATGTTCTTCACTTTCAGAACTAGCAAGCTTATGCCTCATCCAATGAAACATTCACCACCCAGAACACTTTGCAATCTCACATTTCCTGACACTGTTGGATGAAATCTGGAAATGGCAAAGTCATGGTGCGTTGGTGGAGGTGCATTCAAGGGGTATGGGACTTCCTTCCAGGGCAGGCTCCTATTCCATCGTGGGTGTCTCTATATGTCCCCAGGACCCAGTTGGGAAATTCTTCACTTTTGCCATGCCAGTTGACCTATAGGGCAACTTTGGGTTGTACAAGACTCTACGCTTCTTCACTAGAGAATTTTGGTGGCCTTGAGTCCATGTGGATGTGGTGCACTATGTGAGAACCTGCCACACCTGCCATCATGCCAGGGATCAACCAAGAAGGCATACTGGATTATTCTAACCACTGCCAACTCCTTCTGGACCATGCAGGATAATCTCAACAAACTTTATTGTGGATCTACCCTTGTCATCTGGTCATATTACCATTCTGGTAGTGGTGGATTTGTTCTCCAAAATGATGTGCTTTATTCCCTGCTCTGGTGTGCCTTCTGCTAAGGAAATAGCCCTCTTACTTATGCAGCACATCTTTTGCCTTCATGGTCTCCCTGTGAGGATCATATCTGATTTGGGGCCTCAGTTTACAGCCTGGTTCTTCTCCAGCAGCTTGATATTAAGCCTCATCTCTCCTTGGTCTACCACAGTGGTTCTCAACCTGTGGGTCCCCAGATGTTTTTGGACTTCAGCTCCCAGAAGCCCCAGCCACTGTGGTCAATGCTCACGGCTTCTGGGAGCTGAGGTCCAAAAACATCTGGGGACCCACAGGTTGAGAACCACTGGACCATCTGCAATCAGAAGTAAGGCTGAGTGTACCAGCACCACATTAGAACAGTATCTCCACTGCTATTCCACCTACCAAAAAGACAGTTGGCTTGAGCTGTTGCTGGTTGACAGGTTTGTCTACAACTCCCTCCACACCTTAATTCAGCAAACCCCCTTTTTCACCAACTTTGGATTCTACCCATGCATGATTCTAGATATTCCCCCTCTCCAGGTCTTCAGTTCCTGTTTCAGACCAATCACTTCAGGAGTTACAAGCCACACAGTCACTTCTGTGTGAGCAGCTGGACTTTACCAAAGAGGAGTGTAAGTGCTGTGCAGATGCTAAGAAACAGCTTTGGCTCCCTCTTAAAGTGGGGGATTGGGTCTGATTTTCCATTCTCCATCTTCGGCATAATCGTTCTTGTTGGAAGCTGGATGCCTATTTCCTAGGTCCCTATCCTGTAACAGCGCAAGTGAATCCTTTGGCTTTCTACTTTCATTTGCCAGCAAGATTTCATGTGTACTCTGTGTTTCACGACTCTCTCTTGGTGTCTGCAACGGACACTCATTCTGACATTGGATCAATCCCTCCACTTTCAGTGAATATGAAGGGAGGAATATGAAGTAGCTGAGGCTCTGGATCCCCACATGCATGATTGTAGACAGCAGTATTTTATTGCCCAGGTTGGATATGGACCAGAGAAGCTCTCATGGAGAAATGTGTAGGATGCCCATGCTGCCATACTGGTGTGTCAGTTCCACCTCTGCTTTCCCACTAAACCTGGACACACATGCTCACCTCTAGAGGATGATCATGAGGAGGGGAGAGTAGTATCTGGATCAGAAGATTCAAACAGAGTACCAGGAATGTTAGGAATTTACAACTCCTGATGTTGATGGTCTCTCTGAGTGAGGTGCTGGGGGTGGGGCAGAGAGGGGCCCTACTCACCAGCAGGAGGTTAAAGATGTGGTGCAGCTATTTGCCATGCATAGGACACAGAAGAAGGTCACTGAGGCTCTTAAGTAGGAGACACTGACTAATTAAGCACCTGGTGCCTTAAGACACCTGAGTATAAATATCCCAGCAATTGATTGACAGCTTTGTTGTTTACAACCATCTGTCTCTGGCATTTTGTTTTCTCTGGATCTTGAACTGGCTACTGTTTATACCTGTTTTATTCCTTGCTGGCTTTGTTTATTGGATTACTGACATGCTGTGCAACTTCTGGACTGTCTGACAACTATCCTCCTGTTTCTCCCTTCATCCTGCTGAATAGCCTGTGACTGACCTAGACTGTTTTAACTATTTGATAGCTCTTGCATTTCAACCACCTGCTTCTTGGAACGCTTGCTGATTGGAGTATAGGACACACTGCAGATTCTGTGTTCCCCAAAACTCCGATCTGGATGGCTAGAAAACAATCTGTGCATTTTGGGGACAGTTCTGAGACCATGAGGAGAGATGAAAGGAAAGAAATTCCATCACTGTTGCACTGCAGTGCTAGTGCCATATTGGATTTGAGTCTCTGGTAAAGGAATATCTCTTAAATTTAAAATACCACTTCCTCTTGACAAAAAAAAAATGACATCCTTAACTGCTATATGAGTTTGTCTGGAGTCCTCAGAGACACAGATTATACTGGAAAGAAAAAGAAATGAAATTTCTGTAAATCATATAATTGCTTCAGAGATAATTTGAGGACATCTTAATTGTTTATCTTAAATGTATTCAGAATGTTAAATAACGGGCCAAAATAATCTGTATATATTATTTTTTGACTAGTGATAGCTGCCAAGGATAGAAAGGTTTTTGTTGTGTTATTTTCTGCAAAAATGTTAAGAGACTTCTAGCAGATAGTTTTTATTTTGGGTTGTTAAAACTGTTATTACATATCTCCTTCATATTACTTTTCTACAATTAAACTGGATGCTAATAAGTTCTTGTGTAACTTTTAAATTAGTTTTTGCGTCTTTGTTAAGAAGGTTACTATTGTTAGAAAGGTTATCCCACAAAAGAGGGTTTTTTTTTCAGTAGCTGAGGTCATGTTTGAAAAAGCTAAAATGTTTAGTTGGCTATAGGCAGGACTATTCTTGTTCAGTCTAAGCCTCGGAGCAATTTCAGCTATTTTAATTAGCTACCTTTGCTTTGTTTTGTTTTTGTTTTAGGTATGCAATTTAACCTGTCTATTAAAGAGTACTTTTCACTTGTCAACATAATTGACTTTATCACCTTTTAAAAAGTTGAAAAAGGCAATCTCTAGAGAAGTACAAAACAGTGATTTGCTAAATATAATTACACAAAATATAAGTTGTCAAAACTTACCTTCCTGCTGAATGGCAGAGTGCCAAGTATTGTAACATATATGTTTGCTAACTCTGTATTGACGTGTGCTAATTAAATACTAGTGACATAGACTAACCTCTTTTGAGCTTAATAAATACTGCGGACATTATTAAAATATTTTAGATGGTGAGGATGCTTAAAATAGTCTCATCTCATAACCTACAGCAATTTAGGTGAGATGTTCTAGAATGGAGGAAATGTGCACCTTAGGTCTTAAGTATTATTATGTAGGACTGTGAATGATAACAAGAAGGATGATTTGAATTTAATAAGTTAATAAGGATGGATTGTGACAGATTTCCCAGTAGCTCTAGGGCAGCCTGTCTAGACTCTCTACGAAACGTCGTTTTTGCAGATATGCAGTTCTCCTGCTCCATATTTTTCAGTGCTTGTTATCTAAAGGGATTTCTACAGATCTGATACCACTGGTAATTTTAGATCTTTCATCTGTGAAATAAACTCTCCATGTGGATAAGAAATGGATATGGGCCGACTCTGTCCTGATAAGCTCCACAGAAGTCAAAATATCCTCTGCTCACATGGGCGTACAGAGGTCTCAGCGTAGGCACAAGCACACACAGTAGAGGCAAGATGTACTCAGAGGCCTCTTGATACACTGCCATGGAGAAAAACAGCTACAAATGCAGCAAACTGAATTACATCAGCAGATCAGTAGAATCGTGTACTGTGAAATTCAGGGATGCAGCTGCCCCATCCAAGAAACAGAGGTGGTAGACTCAAAGAGAGAAAGCAGAGGATGCTACAAATAACACCCCGTGTCTCCCACTAGGGCCAAAGAAGATGACCAAGAGTGCAATATCCTCACCTTTGAGTACGGGGAGTATCTTCACAATTATTATCATCTCCAACAGGCTCAAATGGAGGAGCAATTGCACAGCATGCCCAGCCATGACCATCTTGGCATTGGACCCCAGGGCACTCCATTGCCTTGCAGAAATTTTATTTATTATTTCTTGTTTATTGAATTTATACCCCACCTTTCTCCCAACAAGGGTTCAAGGTGACTTACAGCAAATTAAAACAAAATGCAAATATAAAATACAAAAGGTTTTTTTAAAAAAATGTAAACAATTCAACTAAAAACAGCAAGTTAAAATAGTTTAAAGCACATTTAAAACATAATTTGAAAGATAAGACCACAGCACACTATATTAAAGGACCCTTCTACCACATGAGTCAAAGGCTTGCCTAAATAAAAAGGTTTTTGTCTGCCGGCAGAGAGCAAGAATGGAGAGGGGGCCAACCAAGCCTCTCTTGAGATAGAGTTCCACAGGCAGGGAGCAGTCACTCTTCTGTGTTTTCACCAGACGTGCCTTTGATAATCATAGGACTGAGAGAAAGCCTTCTTCCGAAGAATTTAAAATTTGAGGAGATTCATAGTGGATGAGATGGTCTTTCAGATACCAGCCCTAATCAGCAGCATTTTGGGCTTGCTGCAGTTTCCAAGCAGTTTCCAATGGTGACCACATGCAGGATGTGTTTACAAGAATCCAAATGTGATGTAATCAAGGCATGTGTCACAGTAGCCACATCTCACATCTCCAGGAACAAGTGCAGTTGGTGTACTAGCATTAAATTTGCAAATGAACTCCTGGCCACTGCCAAAGCCTGGACATCCATTCTCAGACCTGTGTCCAGAAGCAAACTCAAGCTACAGAGTTGAGATTTCAAGGGGAGTAGAATCTCATTCAGCACAGGCTAAATTCCTGAACAGGAACAGTTATACCTAGTTCTTATAGCAAAGAACACAGAGCAGAAGCTGTCCCATCTGTTCCTTCTGTTTATTTTTATGAAGTTCCATAGGAGTTTCATAAATAAGGGACTCATGGAAGTATCTCACATTCTTTTCCCTTCCCCATATTTCCATATACAGGCCTCCCATTTCTTCCTGATGAGCACTATGGTGATGCCTTGTCCTTCCATAGCTGAGAGCCATCCATATGAGCTTTTGCCTGAAGGGGCACCAGAGTGTTGGGAGGAGTACAGCTAAGAGAGGATCTTACTCTGAGGGCAGGACAGTTGGCAGCTTTTGGTCCTGGGTATGCATTACCTTTACCTCCATTTGCCTGAGGATTGCAGGCCTGTTGGATCATTCTGTTCTTGTCACTAAGGGTGATACAGTTGGCTCAAAACTCCTATGGAAACTCCAAGTATCTTTTCAGAGTTTGGCAAGGTTGCCAGGACTAGGGGAATCACCTGCCTGTCAAGAGAAGCCAATTATTACAAAAATATGTCTCGCAGTGTCTCCCCCCACCATAGTTCACAGAAACACTTGGAATAGTTCCTATACCAATGCATTTGATCACTTCCCATTAGAGAAAATAATAAGAGGTCCTCTTCAAAGCAAGCCTCTTGAGGACATCCTCCAAAGACACCCCTTGACTGATAAGAACGTAAGCTGTATGTTGACTTCCTGGATTATGTCCCCTCATTGCTTCTGTTGGGACATATCTTCTCTCCTATGGATGCCTAGGGCATTTATCTCCATTATGGCACATTTGAACCAGCTTTTCTTTGTGGTATCTGCTCTGTTGCATCTGTTCCATTGCCCTTGCATCTCAAGGGCAAGTTCAGGTAAAGCCTGAATAATTTCTTACTAATATTGTTTCTTGGTGCTTATCTAGTTGCTGTTCTATTTGTGCTTCTGCTTCCCAAAGGGATGTTTGTCACTATTCTAGAAACTCACAGACTGAAATCCCCTTCCAAATCCATGGGAGATGTAATTAGGTGGTGTTATTGAATGGGTGTATGATGATGGTAAATGCCAACTAAAACCACACTAAAGTCATAGCAAAGATCTTTGTACATAGCATATGAATTTTGTGTTCTGAGAGTTATTGCTCAAGAATTTTGTGGTCTTTCTCAGTTTGAACATTATGCTCATCTGCAGCTTAGTTATCATATGATTGTATTGTCTTTAATAATAACGAAGTATTCAGCTTTTCAAGATTTTTCTTAAGTTATGTGGAAGAAAAATACAAGAGCTGATTTCTATGTTGCCAAAATACCTGTAACAAAAGCTGTGCAAGCTTTCTAGGCTGTGCAAGCTTTCAATAATAGCACAAACTACTGAGGCTGAGAACAATGAGTACTATCAGGAAAGCTTCATATGTGAGTGCACTTTAGATTTTTTGAATAAACAAAAGTTTAGTGACCTAGAAATGAATCAATAAAAAGCTATTCTCTGTGTGACAAACAGAATTGCTGAAGGATTCTTACTGAAGCATTGACTTTAATCATTCAAGATACATTGTTTATGAAGGCTTTCTGAAACATGTGTAATCTTTTATATACTTTTAGGGCACAGTGAGATGTTCCATGTTTAGTTTGCACTCTCATATTATTCCTACTGTAAGCGTAGAATTTGAGAAACCAAAATTAGCTTTTTCCCAAAATAATAATAGCTTTTTCAAAAATAAGGTTTGAAATACAGCCACACTCTTTTAGTAATGCGTTCTTATGTAATGTTTGCTCAGACATCATAATGCAGGTATTGCTCCAAATTCACTTCAGTTCACTTATGTTCCTTTTTTGGCATCATAATAATATTTGATCCACAGCTAATGTATTTTGTTTTGGATTAGTTTAGATCCGTCAGTATAGGCTAAATCTACATATATCCAACTTCTAGGTTCAGAATCTTAACAGCCTCTATCTCAAGTAACAAAAAATACAATAGCCTATATTTCCCTTTTAATTGTACATTTGTTAAAAATTGTGTTATTTCCTTTCCTAGGAAAGAAAAAGAGCTATACAATTTTTTCATTTTTCATTTATTTAGTGTATCTTTGTTCTTCTCTTTCTCTAAGGAGCTCAGGACAATTAACAGTGTTTTTTTTGCCCCTCCCAACAGCCCTGTCAGTTAGCTCAGGCAGAGAGATAAGGTCTGGCCCAAAGTCATATCAATCATATTAATCATACTAATGAGTGAGTGATTTAGCTGAATCAGATCCTGGCTGTAGTCTTATCCATTAGGTTTCTCCTGACTTTTTTTTGTGGGGAGAAGGCTGGTGGAATGAGCAGAGAGCACAGTGAGTTCAACAGTTTAAAGATGTGGTGTTGCCCGGGATGTTATTTTCTTATAGGTAATACTATAAGAAAATTCATGATAATTATGGATTTATGGTCCCATTTATGCTCCCACAATTGTGGGAGTCATATTACAACCCATCTACATGGCACCAGTTTGTGGAAGACTACTCTGTGTGTGTGTGTGTGTGTGTGTGTGTGTGTGTGTGTGTGTGTGTATAGTATGTTCCATTGGAGTCAGTAAGGTTTATTTGAAGTGAAAATAAATGTTTCGTTTCCCAGCATTGTCCTGACAGTTTTAGAAGAAGAGCAAGACTACAAAGAAAAACAAAATAAATGCATGTATTAGAGCACTACCTGCAATAAAATAATAGCTTCACATTTAAAATTTATTAATTTATCATGTCAACAAGTTTTCTTCTACTGGTAAATTTTGGCTGCAGTGGCACATCTCTTCCTATGGTAGTAGCTCAGGGCACAGCTGATGTCTAGTTCATTTTCCTTACTACTAAAGCAGCCTAAGTTGCCTGGAGCATACATCTCTGAACCCTAAGCACAGCAACAAAATATAAATCTTGACTCAGATCCCCTTATGTCAGATTTTAATATTTAATATCTCCTACTGCTGGATTCTTGAAGTCAAAGTCCCCATGCACCTTAAAAGATACAGAGGAGTCCAATCTTATGGTGATGGAGAAATTTGTGAACAGTCTGTTACCTTTTGATACAATACAGAGAGTAATTTTACTGAAGCCCCTGTTTCAGAATCTGAAATTTACAGTGTTTAAAATGAAAGATGGAACAAATTGCAGGAATAAGACTCCTTTCACAAGTGATAGAAGGGCCCTTGCCTGATTCTGCCCTGAAGCAACAGACCAGAATGTTTTAATATAGATACTAGTGTATATACCTGGTGTTGCCCGGGATTTTATTTTCTTATAGGTAATACTTGTTAGAAAGGTTTGAGAGCCTGTGTCTCTAATTCCCCAAACTGTCTTGTCTAGTACTTGTAACTTTTCCCCTTATTCCCCAATCCAATCTGTATTCGGAGTTATTAACGACAGACGTTGGGTTCCTGAGGGAATACACTGTCTTCCTCCTTGCTGCTAGGCCTCGTCTCCATAGCAGCTGGCCTAGTAAAGACAGGCACATTTGACTGAGGCCCAAGAGCTCTCTCACTGAGAATTCTAAAGGCCCCTCCCTAAATTGCAAGCCTCAGGATTCCATAGAATCTTCTTAGGCAGCCAATCATATGAAGTCTCCTCGCCAGACACAGCCAATGATATGAGGTCTTTGCCTGACACAGACAAGCAGACATACTTTGACTTTTATATATTGGATGTGAAGATGAGTTATACTTGACTTTTCTCCTTACCTGTAGGTTAACTCCACTGAACACTGAGATTTACATATATACATTATAATTGCATTATAATTCAGATTTATAGCAGATCCTGTCAGTTGGTGATAATGGTAAACTTTTATTTACATACAAAAATGTCAGATACTTTATTTTTAATATCTCAGTACATTCTGGCAATCATGAAAGTTCTAGGGAACGAGGTTAAGGAAAAATCTTCGTGTCTTTTAAGAGTCACTGATTAAGCAGTAGATTAAATATTTCCACTAAGGTTCTAAAAATGTAAGGCAACACAGTTTATGAAAATGGCATCTAACAGCTAAATGGTGTATCCTACTGCTACTCATTCTGTTATGCATCACGGTATTCCCCAGAGCTGTTCTTTTATAGCTTGCCCATCATTCAGCTATGACTTCTTATGAAGTTGTTGTTGTGTGCCCTCAAGTTGTTACCAGCTTATGGTGACCCTAAGGCAAATTTGTAATGGGGGTTTCTGTGACTGAGGGTGTACAATGTGCCAAAGGTCACCTAGTAGGTTTCCACGGCCAAGCGGGGAATCAAACCTTGGACTCTAGGGCCATAGTCCAACAGTCAAAAAACAGACCCTTAATGTTTAGTCATCTTTCTTTTCTGTGTTGTTCGCTGCCTCCATGTAGTCTTATAAGCAGAAATATATGTATGCATCTAGAGGCATTATTGACCATTTTTGTGACCTCTTCCTTCATTAGTTACAGATTAGCAAATGTGGTTTTCTTGCTAGTAATACGTTATTTCTTTTTTCACAGAGGAAGACGTGTATGGTGTTTACTCTAATCTATTGTTCAAGCATTTCCTTGCAGAAGGAGTAGTGTGTGGACATAATTTATTTGTTGCTTCAGATAAAGCGGACCCTGCTGAAATTGTGAAGGTAAAGAAAGAGTTTCTTCGATGTGATCATTGCCTAATATATTTAACTGTGTTAAAATAAAAACTAAAGGTAACGGCTAAAGCCATACAGGGATCCAGTACTCAAGTGTCTATATCACTTATCTCACACCTTCAAACTCTTTTTGTCCTCCCACGCACAAAGTCACTATGATACAGGATAATGCTTTTTAATTCAGGATCTTCATAAGCCTGCTGTTGGATTAAATTAGGAATAATTAACATAGTTCAATGAAATCCCATGTACAAAAAACACATTGTTATACCATATCTGGGACAGCGGGAAAGAATGGAATGAATAGCAAAATTGGGTCACACATGAATTTTTTATATTCTTGACCAAAAAGAAATCTGAACTGCAACAGTACAATCTCAAAGCCAGGAGTCACTATGGCAAGGGGTAGATTAGTGTAATAATTAAATAATTTTCTGATATAGTTGTATTTATTTGGTCAAAAACAAATGAAATGAAAAATGTACACAATACATGTAGAAAATATAACCTTTTCTTTTTGTTATGACTGCAATCATTAGGTCCAACAAGTGTATGCCAATGAGTGTCCAGAATTTATTAAAACCAAGGAGATATCGCAGTGTGTTTCGAAATTAGTTTTTCTTGGGGTATGTTCAGAATACTGCAGAATTTTGTTGTGCCTATTCTTCGTTGCCCTTGTAATCTGAGTAAAATTCATACTCATAATGCACCAATACTTTTTACTGTTAGAGAAAATCCATTGCTACGTCCATGATGCTAAATATCTTCTTGCATAGCAGACACAGTCCAAAAGATAGCTCAGGATGATTTTTTTAAAAAAAAATTGCATGCACTTTTATTAAACGTTAAAATTAATAGTTACAAATTAATTTATGTGACTTATGACTGTACTTATTACATTTTCTTTACTACAGTTAAGTGGGATATTTGTAACTTGTGTCTTAAGAATTAGATCAGTGATGTATCCAGTTAACCAAAAATTCTTCTGCCTGATCTTGCCCTTTTCTCCTCCACACTTTTAACGGTCATTACTGTTCCATGAGTGTGCCATCTATACACACTAGAACTGGTTACAGTCTGTTGTGTTTCCTACAGTCTTACATTAATTAGTTTTCTTGCAAGCTGTTCTTTCAGTCTGATGTACATTTATGAAACTTGAATTCTGGCTGTTACACAGGAATCTAAGTACCTACTGTTTGTAACATGGTGCTGTATTTTAAATGACTGAGTATGGTCCTTGAGTCCACGTTGTCTAGTCTCTACAGTAGACTGTCTGGGATATTAAATTAATAATACACTCTCATATTGCTTGCATAGATGCAAATTAAACTAGTTAACTTTGCTAACTTTGGGGTAAAGAGTACTGTGCATTTGTCTTTATTTGGTTTTTTACAGTGTACAGATGCAGGATGTTTCTATTATAAGAGCTAATTATGGAATAAACTGTTGCTAGTAACAATCTGCTTACTATATAATTGGTTTCTTTCTCTTTCCAGAAAGTTTAAAGGGAGTGCTTGTGTTAGATATCTAATAAGACATAGAGTAAATTCTTATTTTTGTGCCATCGTTAGGCTGCATTCCAGATTTAATTTTTTTACGTGTGAACAAAAGAGGAAAAAGTTGATGGTTCTGTACGCAGACATTTTTGTACCAGACATTCAGATAACTGAACCTTTAAATAATTAAATTTACAGTGCACATTAAGGCTGCAATTTTATACCGCTTACTTAGAAGTAAGCCAATTGACATATATGGAATTTGACTGTAACATTTGTTTTCTAAAGTGGTTTGGATTTTAATAAAGTAATCTGAGTTTTATTAAACAAACTTACAAAAGTTGTAATGTTACTGTCTCTCCATACTAAAAAAACATTGCTGTTTAACAGTGTACTATAATGCAATGAATCTGGAACATGAGTAACTTAAAAATAAACTAAGAGATTTTATATATAGGATTCATACCAGCAATTTTCATGTTGACTATTTAAATTTTATATCATTTGTAGTTTCTTGATTCTGGAACAAAGACAAATATTGCTGGTTCTAGTAAGGGGGAAAGATAGTTTAATAGAGCATAATTGTCATAAAACTGTATAACAAGTAAAAGATAAAAAAGCCCTATCAGCTGCCTCAGATATATTATATTACCACCCAGTAATTTATCCATCATCTTTTGAAAACATATTCATGCCTATTGTAGTCAAAGCTTCTTAGAAAGTCAGCATCAAGATGAAACATTGTTGAAAAATTACATCCCTGCAAAAGTCCTATAGAATGAAATGCAGGGCATTTTAAACAGGAGATTTTAAATATGTCTGTTCAGTCAGTTCACCTGTCTAAAAGCAGCTATACTGCTACATACTATAGCATAGAAAATTACAAAGTTAAAACTGTACAAATGTTTTGTGGGACCTGATTACATTATTGTGATCACATGCTCTGCAGTTATATGGGCAACTCATCTGGGTGTGTGGAGGTGTAGTCTTGCTTCCAGGGAAAAAACAGGTTACGGATGTATTGGGTTTAAATTACATATATTTGGGGTTAGCATCATGGAGGTGCAACCAAGGTCATGAGAGACAATTGTTCAGTGAGGATGACTAGCTTGGGGAGAAGTGTGAAAGCTTCAAGATACTTCCACTTGAGAGAGAGAGAGTGTAAAAAAACATGGGATGCCTCGAGGCATGGAGAGAGACAAAGAGACTGACGAAGAGGTGCAAGGATGCTGGCTGCACCCCCCCCCACTTGAAGAAGCTTGGTCATAGGCTGAACAAGGGGACCTGATGTCCAGCCTCCCATGACCATCCAGGACCCAGAACACTTTCTGTACTGTGTGTAGAATACGAATGTTCAACTAGTTGTGTTAAGCCTTATAGTTGTTTTTAACCTCATCTGAATATGATCTAGGCTATTTTTGTAACTTGGTTACAAAAATGCCTTCAGGCAGGTGCCTTCTTGTAAAAACTCCCCTTTTGCCTATATAAGATTGTTCAGTTAAAATAAAAGCTGTCCTTTAAAGATCTCTTCTTTCCGTACTCTCTTCATGTGCCTTTGCTAGGTGTGTATACATGTATTTGTATAAGATTCTCATCTCCCAGAGGAGAGGAAAGAAAAGTCTTTGCTGATGCAGAGGTGAAAAGTTGCAAGTTAAGAAAAGGTGGAAGTTACCCTCACTAACTTCCCACTAAGTTACTGAGTCACATGGGGTAAATTAGCGGGTGGTAGCAGCTAGATACTCTTCAGGGATCTTCTCTCTTACTCAGAGCACCGGACAGGGCCAGACAGTTTGTTACAAGTGTACTTAAAGAGATACAGGTAATTGTAATCTGGACTCAGGTCATTCTTACAGGTGGAGGCAGCTTGAGAGAAAGTTGTATGTTCACAAACTGTTGGTTTATTGGGGTGTATTTAACCTTAACAAAGAAAATATTCCAGTGTTTAGACATAGAATTTCGAAGACTGATTTTGTACCAATATTAGTTGTTAGGAAACACATTTCAGTGATTGGTGCAACTCTTATGCTGAATCTTGGCCTCCCAGAGTGATATTCAAATTCGTCCTCAGCTGTGGTGCTCATTTAAGTTGATAGTCAGTAGTTAACTCTCAGACTCGCAACTTTCCAATATTGTTAAGCAATATTGTTAAGAGAATCTCTGTCAAACCATGAAGTTCACTTACAGTACAGTGCTATAATATGTAAGCCCTACTGAGACTTTACCTTCCAAAGTATAATTAAGGCTGCAGTCTTAGTAGCCATGGGACAATCAAACTTCCTGTATTGTTGGGGTATTAAAATACAATCTCATATTGGAATAAAATGGAGAACCAATTGAAGTAGGTCATCAGGATTGTATCAAGAAGGAAGAAAAGTATTTGTAAGAGTATTTGTAAACATCTACTGCAGCACATGTTTAAAAGAAACATTTCCTTCTATGAATGAGGCTTACTGCCGTGGCAGGAAAATTTCAGATTCTTTGGCAACAGTAATAAGTTACTGGATACTGGGTCAACAGGTGCCTTGAGACACTGCTGAGTCTCCGTATTATTGTTATACCATAAATCCTTTTCTTGAGCAGTTTTTAGTTATTCTTCAGATTTATCACCTGAAAGATTAAGTGTGGGTCACGGTTAGTTGGTAAAAACAATTTGGTGTATCTCTGATTCTAAAGCAGTCTTGATTTGAGCTTTCCATGATCCATTTTCCTACTATCTGAGAGGCCCAGTTGAGTCATGTCAATGGGCCTAACTGGTCTGTGGGCCTTTTAAGTCCCACATTGTGTTCCTGCGGTTGCACATGAGTGCTGTGGCCCCTTCCCATTCCCTGCAACTGATACAGACTGGCATATCAAAAATCATATACAGCCATCATGATTAGTAGCCACTGATAGCCTTATCTTGTATGAATTTGTCTGTCTAGTCTTTTTTAGAACCTATCCACATTGGCAGACATCAGTACATCTTGCGATAGCAAATTTCACATCTGTTCACTACCCCGTTAACTCTACTTCTAGTGTTATAGGAGAGCACCTGTCTCCACACCATGCATAATTCTATATATTTCTAATTTGTCTACCAGGTTGCCTTTTTTTTCTAAGCTGAAAAGCCTCAGATGTTACAATAAATCTTCACGTGAGAATTACTGCAACCCCCTGAACATGTTAGTTGTCTTTTTCTGTACATTGACTAGTTCTGCAGTATCCTTTTAAAGTGAGGCAACCAGAACTGGATGTGGTATTCCAAATGTAATAACACCATAAATTTATATGAAGGCATTGTGATATTCACAGTTTTTGAGACATCTCCTAATGATCACTGACATGGAATTAACCTTTTTCACAGTAGCCCTGGACTGGTTCACGGTTTTCATCAAGCTATTTATGAGGACCCTAAGAATCTTTTCCCAGTTATTTATCATTTCAGACCCTGTCAGTGTACATGTGAATACTAGGTGATTGTTGTCCCCTCTCCCCATGTATCAATTTGTACTTCCTTACTCTGAATTTCATTTGTAATTTTAACATCCGTTAACCCAGTTTGGAGAGATCCTTTAGGAGCATTCTGCTGCCTTATTGTTTTGACCACCTAAATGAATGAATATATATGACACTTACTTCAATAGATCATCATTATTTTCAGATTTTTTGACCCTGTGAATGACATTTTCTACTAGTATGGGACAGAAAAAGAATTACTACTGGTTAACTTCTTTTTACCATGGTGCTTTGTTAAGCAGGCTGATCTGTTTCATCACTAAGGCTCTTCTTTACACTGCAAGACTTGTTTACCCTTCTTCCTCTTCTTTTATGTGCAGGGGAGAAGTCTGAAAGCTGTGAAACAGTGAACTAGCCACAGTTTTATGTTGCAGCAGAATTCTGGAAACTGGTTTACGCTAATTGTGACTAATTCAAACAAATAGCAGTCAAATATTGCATTCAGATTATATAAGTATAGAAAATCATCAAATTCTTTTTTTTATTATTGATTATAAAGCAAAAAATGAACAGAACAAAAAAGAAAAACACAACGTGATACACATAACAGTGGAGAAAAAAAAAGAAATTTCAACCAAAACAGACTTACATTGTTATTTCTCTCCAATTCCATTACAATTATATGCTTGTTCAATATATTATATATCATACTACTTGTATAGTTTTGTTACCTATATCTAGATCTCATTCTCATTATACTCATTATAATAATTTCATTCTTAACTCTATACTTTTCAAGTACTTTTAATCTATTACTATTACTAAATATAATCTTATTACTAACCATATCAAACTATTCCTAAAAGTGAATCCACCCCCCAGAGCCAATTATGTTTCAACTTACTCCACCTTCCAGAATTGTAATTCTTGTGGAAGTATGACACCTTCCTCTTTTATTAAAACCTTTTCTACAAATATGTTGCATATTGCTTTGAAATCATTCCCCTTCATTATTCCTTTTTTGGCCTTAATTTGACATGTTAACTTATCATTAATTGCAATTTTCCATACTTCTTTATACCAATCCTCTATTTGAAAATCTCCATAAATTTTCCATTTTCTTGATATAATTAACCTTGCTGCAGTTAATAAATTTGTAATTAAATCCTTCATTGCCTGGGTACAATTAACCTTATCAAATATAGATAATAATGCTATATCTGGACATATTTGTAAATCAATTTCTGTTATCTCTTTTATCTCTTTAAACACTCTTTGCCAAAATTTCTGTACACCTTCACAATTCCACCACATATGAATATATGTACCAATCTCTTGACATCCCCTCCAACGCAACCTTGAGTAATTCTTATCTATATAATTTAACCTTAATTTAACCTTAGTGGTGTTAGGTACCATCTCCAAACAAATTGATAATAGTTCTCTTTTGTCCTTATGGACAGGTTTTTTTAAATGACACTGATTCCAAATTTTACCCAATCCTGAATATCTATTTTTTGTGCTAATTCTTCCTCCCATATTTTCTAAGATATTCATCTCCATCTTCATATTTTGCCAATATTTTGTTTGTGGTACCCTTTAATGTTTCATTTTCCTCCATACCTTCTCTTTGTATAATTATTTGTTCAAATTTAGTATATTCTCTGAAATCCTTATTATTCCTTTTCCAATTCCTTGTCCATTGCTCTGGCTGTATATAATTAAACCACAATATCTTAGTACCCTGTAATCTCTCCTTTATTTTATCTTTATTTGTCATTATATTCATCCAATCTTTTAACTTATTTATCCTCTGCTTCTTTAATTCCTTCTCTACTTCACCTCTCAAATTCGTTGGAAATCATGCCATCGTCACTACAGGAGTTAATGGTGAAGTAGCTGACATTAATTTTTCCTTATTTTTTTCCAAATTTCTAATATATTTTTCAAAAAAAGGTTTTCTATTTTTTCCATTTCTTTCTTGACAGATTTCCAAAAAAAAACAACAACCCTCTAATCTCTTCTCAATTTCTGTTGCTTCCATCTTTAATCAATCCAAGTCCCCTTTTCCTAGAACTCCATCTATAATATATCTCAATTGATTTGTGTTATAATACTGTTTTAGATTTGGTAAGCCCAATGCACCTTCTTTTTGAGATTTGTACCAAAATTTCTTATTAATCCTCACTTTCTTATTCCCATTACAAAAATTGTTCAGTAATAACTACCTATTTTTCAGTTCTTCTTCTGATACTTTTATTGGTAACATCCTGAACAAAAAATTAATCTTAGGTAGTATTTTCATTTTTACTAATGCTATTCTTCCAAACCATGATAACTTAATATTTTTATATTCCTCTAATTTCCGTTTCACTTCTTGTCTTAATTTATTATAATTTTTTCCTCTAATCTTTGTAGACCCTTTGCAATGTTTATTCCTAAATATTTAATTATTTCCTTTAATTTAATATCTATCTTTCTATCTTTTAAAAAATCTTGTTGTTCTATTTTAGTATAATTAAACAACATTAATTCTGATTTAGCCCAATTTATTTGTAGCCCTGTCATTTCCCCAAATTCTTTTAAGTGTTCAGATACTCTATCCATTTTCTTTATCGTATCTTTAATTGTCAGCAAGGTATCATCAGCAAACAAACTTACTTTATTCTTTTCCTTAATCTCAATTCCCTTCAAATTCTCATCCTTTCTAATAACATTTGCCAAAATTTCAATGACTACCGCAAATAAAATCAGGGATAACGGACAACCTTGTCTTGTCCCTCTAGATATTTGAATTTGTTTTGTTAATCCATCGTTTACCATTACTGCTGTTGTGCTAAACTTCTTCAATTTCTATTTTTTCCAATTCATTTCTTTTTGCTTGTAGTCTATATAAATTCATTTACTCCTATTATATTTTTATTCTCTAATTCTTTTATTTCCCTTTCTAATTTTAATTTCTTCTGTCCTTGTTGTCTTTTTAAATTACATGATTCCCTAATGCAAATCCCTCTTGTAACTGCTTTCATAGTATCCCATAACATCACTTGAGAAACCTCCCTATTATTAATATCTCAAATATCTTGCCATTCCTTCTCTGTCTTTTTCACTACTTCCTTATCATTAAGTATTCTGGTGTCTAACCTCCGTCTTTTCGCTTCTCTGTAGTCCTTCCTAAGTGCAAAATCCATATTTACCAAAGCATGGTCTGTGACTTTTATCACTCCTGTATCTGCATTTAATAACCTTGGTATCATATTCTTTGAGACAAATATAAAATCTATTCTAGAATAATTTTTATGAACTGATGAGTAATAAGTATACTTCTTTTCATCCCTCTTTATCAACCTCCAAACATCTTTTAATCCATTTCTATTCATCATTTATTCAGAACTGTCATATTATTAAGTCTATCCCTTGTTGTCAGGTCGGATTTATCTTTCCACTTATTCGTAACAAAAACAGTGAACTAGCCACAGTTTTATGTTGCAGCAGAATTCTGGAAACTGGTTTATGTTAATTGTGGCTAATTCAAACAAATAGCAGTCAAATATTGCATTCAGATGATATAAGTATAGAAAATAATCAAATTCTTTAAGTGGCCATGGAGAGTGCAAGGAAAAAGAAATGAAACTTCTTGGGGAAGAAATTCCAATTCCCACCTAAAGAAAAAGTATTTAGCACAAACATCTAGAGAGTATGGCATGTGGGCCAGGCAGGTAACTTGAATAACAGTAAAGTGAGAATGTTTTTCTTATGACCAGCACTTATAATTAGATACATAAATGTTATATATAGTTTTTCTTGTGCTGAACAATGAGCCATAGAGTCTCAAGCCCATGACATGCTGAGTGGTACTCCTTAACTAGGGGGATGTTATGTTTTAGAAGCTAAGATCTGTTAGTGTTCTGTAAAGGGTAGAGAATTTAATCAGCATTAATTTTTTAAAATAGCTTTTACTATGCAATATGGCTTGAAAATATAATGGAAAAGAGTACAGTGGCCCCTTGTTATCAGCTGGGATTTGGTTTCAGGACCAAAATCCATGGATGCTGAAGTTCCATTACATACAAAAGTAAAATGGTGTCCCTCATATAAAATGATGAACAACTCAAATAAGAGAGAGCCTGGGGAACTGTGAAATGGTGGAGGGCTACTGCAGGGTATGCCTACACACCAGTATAGTCTCAGTGCAGAGCAAAATCAAGATTCTTCCACCTGTCTTGGGGAATTTATCTTAGACTTCCAGACAGACCAGACCTTCTGACTCTCCATGGTGGAAAGGTGCAGCATGAAAATCTGGACACCCTCAAACTGATGGCTTGGAGGATACACCTCTAAATCTCGCTCAGCTCCAGTTCGTTGAATCCTAGCAGCTGCTCTTAGACATTCAGCTCAGTCCTATGCTTACAAATGGAATCAATTCCTGTCCTTTTTATCATCTAGACAGATTTCTCCAAACCAAGCACAGACACATCATGTCCTGGACTTTCTCATATCATTATCTGACAAAGGGCTATCCCTCTCATCCATTCCATTAGATGATACCTGGCTGCAGTTTCTCACAATGTCAACTAATTGGCAAACCTTCCTGCTTTCAGCACTCATTGGTAAAACAGTTTCTGAAGGTCTTTAAGAACCTACATCCACCTGTGCTAGACCCTACATGTCAGTGGAGCCTGGAGCTAGTCCTATCTCAACAACCTAATAGTCAGTGGTGACATGTGACCTTCACCTCCTGACATGGAAGATGGCTATCTTCCATGACCTTCTTCATGGCTATCACATTGGACCAGACAAGCAGAGGATTATGTGCCCTTTGTGTAAACTCTCCATATCTGAAATTCCACAAAGACAAGTTTATTCTCAGGTATGATATCTCTTTCCTTCCTAAAGTGGTATCAGCTTTTCATTTGAACCAGGGCATGATATTGTACTGCTTGCATTCATGCAGAACCCTTCCAGTGACTTGGACTGGAGCAGGGCTGTTTCCGAGAGGGCTTCCAGATTGCAAACCTGAGTCTTAAAGGGGATGTAATTCCCACTACAGCATAAGTTGAATCCCAGTTTTCTGCATCTCCCTTGTCTGACAAGAGCAGAAGCACCTCTGTTTTATCTGGATTAAGCTTCAGCTTGTTTGCTCTTATTTGATCCATAGATGAAATCAGATACTGATTTACAACTAGAACAGCATCATTGGATTAAACAGAAAGGAGAGATGGAGCAGGGCATCTAACATACTTATGGCACCAAATCACAAGACCTCTCAATTTTTTTTCCAGCGTGTTCATACATAGGCTAAATTTCCTGAAGGACAGGAATGAACCTTCAGAGATCTTATAGACCGGTGGCCATGATATTAAGCAGGACTATCCCAGTATCGCCTTCTAAGTTCATCATGCCAGCAAGGACAAGAACCTTAATAAAACAGTGTTTCTTGTTTCATGAAGGAGTTCCTCAGAACACCTTGATATGGAAAGCTATGAATGATCTAGCACAGTGGTTCTCAACCTGTGGGTCCCCAGATGTTTTTGGACTTCAGCTCCCAGAAGCCCTGAGCATTGACCATAGTGGCTGGGGCTTCTGGGAGCTGAAGCCCACGAACATCTGGGGACCCACAGGTTGAGAACCACTGATCTAGCAGGATCAACAAAGACATACACTCTTTTATCAGTTCCTGGCATAGATTTTATGTTAGGATGAGCGAAGCTGTTTTTGCTCTGTGAAAAGACCTAAAGCCATGGAAATTGAGGCACCAAACCATAACTTGAACACCTTGCTCAATAATGGAATATTGAAGGCTGGACAGAAATTATCTAATACAATAGAGTTAAAGAGAGGGCTTTCTTAATTAGTAGTTTTGCCATTGCTTCTTTTAGGCATGTTGGAATCATGTCTTGCTGGAAAAAAACTGTTTGTTATTCTTTTTATCCATTTGACCAATCATCCCTGTCTGCTTTCATGTGTAAGGAAAGGCAAGAGTCAAGCACACGTAGAGCTGGTATTGAATATCCTGTTTATAGCTGTACTAAAATTCAGATGATAATTGTGAATGACAAGTACCTGTTCAAAAACAAACTATCATTTGGGTGTAGACAATATTTCTTAAGAATATGTTTTGAATGCATGAAAACATTTTAGCCCCTTTTCAGATCTAATTCTGGTTGGCTTTTTTTCTTTATATTATGTTTTTGTTATGAATATTTTTATAAATGAATAAATTAATTAAACTAAGACTGCTTCTAAATTATGCTGTGCCAGTGCAATCATCCTGCCTCAGTCACAGAGTTTTCCATTTCTAACCCTCCTGTGTTCTCCTATCACTTCCATTTTTCAAAGGAAAAGAAGAACAGCTTCATAATATCCTTTGATTGATAGCACCAGGAGCTCTCTATCTAGAAGTACCTTAAGTTTCACCTAAATGAACTCCTCTAGAACTATAGTACTGGAAATAAATTCTACAGCCACTTGGCTTCAAAAAATGGTTTTCCGTCAAATATATTACTATTTTTCTTACTTCTTTTAACTAAACGGTTATTGTGTAAAATATATTTTAACAGCAAAACTGTTTTCTTTCCTGTTCTTTAAAAGATAATATGTATTTGTGTACCTTTAAAATATTACTCTGTAAGTATTGCTTCATAAGTCAGTAATGACATATGCAGAGTTAGCTGTATCTTCTGTGCTTAAACGTAGCACCAACAAATCAGCAGTTAGAATAAACTTATATGGTTAAACGTAAATAGAAAGTACTTAATATTCTAAGGACTGTGGTTTATTTGAAGAGAAAACTTCAGAGGATTAAAAGATCTAATTTTAGAGTGATTTTGCATACATCATGGATTATGTTGTTAAATAATTGCACAGTAGTAGTTCTCCAAAATTGTACAATAGCTTAGAGAGCCATAAGATGGCATTGATGGTGTAATGCATTGGTAATTAACAGGATGTGAGGTTAAGCTTCATTAACTGTTGTGGGATTGTGCCTTTAGTTTTATTATGCCCTAGAGAACAGAGGGAGAGAGACAGGTCAAGCAATTAGAATGTGATTTTGTTTAGTGCATTTGCTGTAGAAGACAGAACAATGTAGCAATTGACACAAGGAACAGAAATTCCTGACAGATATGAGGAATATGATTTCTTGTGTAAAAACGAAAGATTTATTGTATATAATGGGAAGTATTATCTTTCTGTAGTTCAGAACTGTGAATGCATATGTTACTGTAACTACTGTAACCCTTGGTTTTATTTCCTGATATTTTTATTTACAAGCCTGTCATGAATGCAGCTGAAGCAAAAAAAAAAAAAATTGAAATACTAAATTCAAAGAACATGATCCTTTCTTGACGAGATGCAAAGGAAAACTCATGGAACAAATTGTCATTTTCCGTTCTCATCCTTGCAATATATGAACGAACCATCTTTCAAAATAATGAAAAATTATTATGGGGAACAGGACATCTCTCCCTACCTTCCCTGTTTTCATAGACCTGTCAAACATATGAGACAGATGTACAGACCTCTCATTCTGCAGGTTTCCTTCGGCATATGTGCACCTGGGATGAAGAGGAGGGAGAAACAGGATTCTTTTGAGTTTTCCGTGGGTCCTGGTGTGTGCAGGCACTATGATCATGAATTGTACCCTTCCATTTCCTTAAAATCCAGTTGGATAGTTGAGACTATTAGTAAATAGCCAAGATAGTTTAAAGAGTCTCTTATATTTAAACTTTACTGTTTTCCTCTTCCATCTGTGTCAGTGAAAGTATTTGTCCATTTGCTCCTGCTACCAGACTAGAATAGATAGAGATTTGGGTTTACTGGTGTCATTTTTTCTTTCCTGGTTTTTATTTACTTATTCTATTTATGTCCAGCCCTTACCCAAAGGAACCAGTGGTGGCATACGTGGTTTCCCAACTCACTTCATTTTACGCTTACAGCAATCCTGTGAAGTTTGTTAGACTGACAGATGGTGATTAGCCCATGGTCATTCTGTGAGCTTCGTGGCTGAGTGACCATTGCTAGTCTGACACTAGACACTACACCAAACCAGCAAACAGGTTTGAACAACTAATTCCAGAACTCACAAATATTCATAGATTCCTTGTTTTTAATGTCATCTCAAGAATGAGCTGTACATGTTTTTTGTTATCAGACCTTTTTAACGCAGTAGCAATTTATTCCTCTAGACTGTAATTCACATTTCCTCTATGTTAATCAACATAGACTAAGTACACTAAAATGCTGAAGTCATCAGGGGCATACGCTGCTGACTACTACTAGTACTAATTACTACTACTACCACCACTACTACTAATCATTATTATTATTATCATCAGCATCACCACTGCCATCATTTATTTATATGATTAATTAGTTTTTATCGACTACTCATATACCGCTGCCTGCAACCCCACATTATCTGTGGGGTGCTGAAAGATGTTTGAGGATGGTTGTTTAATGTGTGCGTCAAGTATTATCCTGTAAAGTAATTGTCTCCATTCTGAGATGTATCTGTGGGCACAAATCAAATAATCATCAACATTGGTTCTGTGTGATGGCAGGCAAGACTCTCAGGGAATTCATGGAAGTACTGCCAGTAGAACCAAGGAAAGAATGTTATTTAAGGAGGGACTGAAAGAAAGCAAAGTGTTACTTGTGGCTCATAGCCATACAATTTTAGGATCTCTGGTTACCCTTGCTATAAGGAGCATAGTCATTCCAGGTGTGTCCCCCATTGTGAGAGAGAAGATAAAACCTCTAGGAGCTTAGGGAGTTAAATGAATGGCTACACGGGATTTGTAATAATGATAATCTCTTCCAGAACAATAGGCTATGGCTACACTGAATTGTTTTGTGAATGCCATACTCTTATTTTTGTTTTAGCTCAAGTGTTTCAGGTGTTAACTGAGAAAATGAAGGTAGTTTTGTTGAATAAACCACCTGGGAAACTTAATGTAAGTAAGATTCATGTTTTCAAATGATAGTACTATTGTTAGCTTATTAAGAAATAGTTAAGACAAAAAGTAGGTGCTGATGTTTAAAAGATTACTCTTTATCTGTACTTCCACACTAATATGAAAAAATATATAGAAGTGAAGTGGCAAATAAAAAATAGAGTGAAATCCTGTACTACTTTACTAAAAAAAAAGCCTTAGTGTTTAATGGACTTTACTTTCAGAAGAGTTTGTATGTGTTACAGAAAAGGAAAGCAGTAATACATTGCTGTTTACCAGAAATAGCTGGAATTTTAGACACATTTGCTTTCTCTTTCCCCTTTTTCATCTTTGCTTGTGAAACTACTTTAGCCTAGTACAATCAGCCCTCCACTTTTTCAGGAATTAGTGGTGCAAGACTCTCATGAGATAGGAAAAACCTTGAATAAAAATAAAATTGTGGAGATATATATATATAATATTTTAAACTGCGAACACTTCTCTAAAAATCTCTGGGTCTTGCAGCATGATTCTGCGGTCACCTTCTGGTGGAAGCTGGCCATTGAGTCACGCTGGGGGACCTAGCAATGCCTAGAGAAGTCTTTTCTCTGGGAATCTCTTAAGTTCTTCAGCACAATTCTATAGTCAGCTTCTCTCAGAGAAGCACACCCAACTGTAGGACCTAGAGATTCCTAGAAAGAATATACTTTTTGTGGGAGGGGAAAATACGATAAGAATTTTTTAAACAAATAAAACGAATAAAATAACCCGCAGATAATCAGATCTACGGATACTGAACCTGCAAAAGTGTAGGGCTGACTATAATTCATTTGTTCAGGCAGTAAAGATAACTAAGCAATTTTCATAGGCCATCACTATGAACAGGATCGAGTTTTGCTGAGGAAGCTGCGCTCTCACTTTTGTCCATACATGTAGTAAAGTTCTGGCTGAAAGCAGGCTTCCTCTGTGTCACCACAGCACTGGAAAAAACTGATGTCTTACCTGGAGGAGATCTCCTCAGTCAAGGATTAGTTTCAGATTTCAGCTTTTTCTTTGTATTATTCCCTTTGGAGACATCCTCATCAGCACTGGACCCTGCTCAGATTGCCTTTTATGCTTGGACCCTGGCCAGGTTTGTGTTCTCTTCTCTCTCTCCTCTTGAATGATAGGTGCACCCACCTCAATACTTGTCACTCTTAAATGGGGCAGTAACAGACTACATGGCTAGAATTGAAATCAGTGTAAGCACTATTTCATAGAATCATAGAGTTGGAAGAGACCCCAGGGGCCATCCAGTCCAACCCCCTGCTATGCAGTAACACACATCAAAGCATTCCCAAAAGATGGCCATTCAGCCTCTGCTTAAAAACCTCCAAAGAAATAGATTCTACCACATTCCGAGGCAGCATATTCCACTTCCAGACAGTTCTGACCATCAGGAAGTTCTTCCCAAGGTTCAGGTGGAATCTCCTTTCCTGCAGCTTGAATCCATTGCTCCTTGTCCTAGTCTCTGGAGCAGCAGAAACCAAACCCACTCCCTCCTCGAGATGACATCTCTTCAAATATTTAAACATGTCTATCATGCCCCCTCTTAACCTTCTCTTCTGCAGACTGAACTTGCCCAGCTCCCTAAGCTGTTCATCATAGGGCATGGCTTCCAGACCCTTCACCATTTTGGTTGCCCTCCTCTGGACACATTCCAGCTTGTTGATATCCTTCTTGAATTGAGGTGCCCAGAACTGGACACAGTATTCCAAATGAGACCTAACCAATGCAGAATAGAGTGGTACCATTACCTCCCTCAATCTAGACCAGTGGTTCTCAACCTGTGGGTCCCCAGATGTTTGTGGACTTCAGCTCCCAGAAGCCCCAGCCACTATGGTCAATGCTCAGGGCTTCTGGGAGCTGAAGTCCAAAAACATCTGGGGACCCACAGGTTGAGAACCACTGATCTAGACACTGTACTCCTGTTGATGCAACCAAGAATCGCGTTGGCTTTCTTGGCTGCAGCATCACACTGCTGACTCATGTTCAGCTTGCCAGATCTACCAAGACTCCTAGATCCCTTTCACACGTACTGCTATCCAGCCACGTGTCCCCCATCCTATATTTGTGCATTCCATCTTTTCTGCCTAAGTGTAGGACCTTACATTTCTCTCTGTTGAAATTCATTTTGTTAGCTTTGGCCCAGCTCTCCAATCTGTCAAGATCATTTTGAAATTTGATCCTGTCCTCTGGGGTATTAGCAACCCCTCCCAATTTGGTGTCATCTGCAAATTTGATCAGCATGCCCTCTACTCCTTCATTCAAGTCATTGATGAAGATGTCGAATAGCACTGAGTCCAAGACAGAACCCTGTGGTACCCCACTAGTGACTTCTCTCTGGGATAAAAAGCAGCCATTGGTGAGCACCCTTTGGGTTCTGTTGGTCAACCAGTTACAAATCCACCTAACAGTAGCCCTGTGCAGCCTGCATTTTATCAGCTTCTTTGCAAGAATGTCATGGGGAACTTTGTCAAAGGCCTTACTGAAGTCAAGATATGCTACATCTACAGCATTCCCTTCATCTATCAAGCTTGTAACCCTATCATAGAAAGAGATAAGGTTAACCTGGCATGATTTATTTCTGAGAAATCCATGTTGACTTTTAGTGACTACAGCATTGCTTTCTAAGAAATTACAAACTGACTAATGATCTGCTCCAGGATCTTTCCTGATATTGATGTCAGGCTGACTGGGCGATAATTATTTGGGTCCTCTTTTTTCCCCTTCTTGAGGATGGGGATGACATTTGCCCTCCTCCAGTCTGCTGGGACTTCTCCTGTTCTCCAAGAGTTCAGAAATGACTTCTACCAGTTCTTTTAGTATCCTTGGATGTAATTCATCTCGCCCTGGAGACTTGAATTCATCTAGTTTAGCCAGATATTCCTGTACTACTTCTTTACTTATTCTGTGCTCATTTCCCTCAGCTGCTCCCCACCCCCCAGGTTGAGTACTTCTATCCTTTTGGGAGAAAATTGAGGCAGAGAAGGTGTTAGTACACTTGATCTTAGCCAAAAGGCTGAGAAGCGATCACAAAGAAGGTGTTGAGTAGTTCTGCCTGCTCTCTTCCCCCATTATTAATTGACCATCTTCTCCACGCAGTGACCCTTACTGTGGACATATTTAAAAAAGCCCTTTTTATTGTTTTTAATGTCTCTGGCAAGCCTGAGTTCATTTTGCACTTTCGGTTTTCTGACCTCCTCTCTACATGTCCTGGCTATTTACCTGAATTCCTCTTTGGTAGTTTCACCATTCTTCCATTTCCTGTACATGTTTCTTTTAACACTTAGCTCAGCTGAGAGTTCTTTAGTCAACCATTCCGGTTTCTTTAGATACCTGCCATTTTTCCTCCTCATTGGCACAGTTTTCAGTTGTGCCTTCGGTATCTCACTTTTAAGAAACTCCCATCCATCATGAACTCTTTTCTCTTTTAGTATTCTTGACCATGGGATTTCAACAATTAACTCCCTAAGTTTACAGAAATCAGCTTTCTTAAAGTTTAGGATGCATGTCAGGCTACACTTGGCTTCTCTTTCCCTCTGAAAGAGAAACTCCAAAAGAGCATGGTCACTCCCTCCGAAGGATCCACCACCTCCACCTCATCAACAAGGTCATCCCTATTTCATTCACTCAAATATTTTAAGTATTACTTTCTGCTTATATTAACCCTTTCACATAGATCCTAAAAATCTTTCCTTAATTGACTAATAGGATATTTTCTAAATCAATGGGAATTCCAGTGTGTTTCAGGAATTATGATGCCTCAAATCCACAAGAATGTATGTGTGTGCAGAACCAAGGGCATTCCACAGCAACGCTTCTGAAACACTGATACCAACAGTCTCATCACCACTTGGAGTAGTCCTGCTGGGCAGCATGATGAAGATGCATTACTAGAAGTATAATGTGATTGTTTGACGAGCCTCAGTGCCACGTAATAGACATGATGAATACTTCTTGCTAAGCTTAGACTGCATTTACTCTGTGACCTACGCCATCTGCACTCCAGCTGCCATCCAGACTATTTTATTCTCCACAAATCTTGGTGAACAAAGAGGAATTATAGGTTCTACAACATTGGAGATGGAACTCAAAAGTCATTTTCATCTCACCATTCAACAGTGAGACCCAGGCACTAACTGAATCACTAGGCTTGTCAGCAAGCAAATCCTTTGGAGTGTTCATGAATTCTTCAAATTGCCTAAGTATCAGCACTCAGATCATCTTATTGGATCCCCCCAAACCACACATCAAAAGGAAATGCTGTTACTACTAAACCAAACTTCACAAGCAAATGTGACCATGGCAATGGCATTGTTGAAATTCCAAGTAGAAGAAAATCATCTTCTGCTTTCCCAAAACCAAAACCAGGCCAGCATGTCCTGTCTCATGTGTTAGACCAATGTTGTATTGAGGCTGTCCCATGATTGTCATAGTAGCTATGAAGTCCTGAACTGGCACTGTCAGACCAGAACCTGAGTCCTGGGACTTTCCAACACTACTTCTGAGATTATCTCAGTCAATTCAGATAGGGTTGCAACTGGTCTGCAGGCAGATTGATACATCATTAGCTTCCCTGTTCTGTCTTTTCAGTGCACTACCAGTTACAGACCCTCAGAATTGGTGCCAAAGCAAACAGGTTTCCTTGTAAGGGAGATGGAATCCGTATGACGATGGCAACTCCTCTCGCTGGCTTTTTTGTATATTATTTTTCATATTGTATGTTCAGGATATTATATTTAGCCTTTTGCATTTTTCAATTTTTTTATGATTCATATTGACTATAAATATCCTATTATTGGTTGATAGAATTTGTTGTATATTTTTGTTTATGTGGTGGTCTTGTGTGTGTTTTTATTATAGACTAACCAGGCTTTAAAGAGCAGCACAGCAGATCAGATGATGGACTGACAGGGCCACCTGGATCTTGAGGTGTGGGGGAGAGACATGAAATACCCTATTTGCTGGTGTATAAGACTGACTTTTTTGCCTGAAAAATACTGCTTGAAAATGGGGTGTGTCTTATACGCCAGTGCATTTTATATGCTGGCAAATAGTATTTGCTGGTGTATAAATGGCATGAGTTTTATACGCTAGCAGATATGGTAAATCTGAAGTATCTATCCTGCTTTTCATTTACCTGGCATGTTCATCCCACAGAGATCATACCTCCCTCCACCTGACCTCTCTCCAATAATGGTAATTTACTACTAGAGTAGAATAAAGTAATTTACTACTAGAGAAATTGTTGCTGCTAAGAAAAATGTCCCCCAGTGAAGGGACATTTTTTTGTTCCGGCCATGCTGTAGACAAAGAATGTCTCTTGTACGCTGCAGAAATCTTTACAAGCAAATTTCCTGCATGGTTCTCTTATACATTGTTCTTACTCCACAAGTATGGGGATGGAGTGGATTATGCTATCAAATGGTGTCACTGTATATTGATTCACACACTTTTGTCAGTTCTGAGTTAGTGAAAAAAAAATTCCCACCACATTTTGTCCAGTATAGACATATGGTTCAGCTACTGTCACCACTACACTGTAGCTAAGTTGAGTTTCCCATGGTATATCAGGCTCCCTGTTCAGGCAAATATCTCCCTTCAGAAGATATTAAGGCATTAGCATGACAGCTCTACCATTTTTCATAGAATCATAGAAATGTAGAGTTGGAAGAGACCACACGGGCCATCCAGTCCAAGCCCCTGCCATGCAGGGACACCCTCAAAGCACTCCTAACAGATGGCCATCCAGCCTGTGCTTAAAAACATTCCAAGGCAGCATATTCCACTGCCGGACAACCCTGACCGTCAGGAAGTTCTTCCTGAGGTTCAGGTGGAATCTCCTTTCCTGCAGCTTGAATCCATTGCTCCTTGTCCTGGTCTCTGGAGCAGCAGTAAACAAGCCCTCTCCCTCCTCTATATGGCATCCCTTCAAATATTTAAACATGGCTATCAGGTCCCCTCTTAACCTTCTCTTCTGCAGACTAAACATACCCAGCTCTCTAAGTCTATCCTCATAGGGCATGACTTCACCATTTTGGTCGCCCACCATTTCATACCACATTATCCTGGTTTCCTTAGCATATAGTGATAGAATGGGCATTTTTCTCTGAACTCCATGCTGCTCATCAAAGATTGACCCTGGTGTGTACTATATTCAAAACTTCTCCCCAAAAATAGTCCTAAAAGTTTCTTGACTATACTCTTTATTTTAATTTTTTTTAAAAAATGGAGCCATTTCTTCTTTTGCCCTACTCTGTCGTTTTTAGGCTCAGCAGAGGAACACACACACACACACACACACACAGGGCAAATGGAAGTTAGCTTCTGGTTGACTTCATGTTTAAATGCTGGGGGCTTTGTTATGTCAGTGGGGATCCCCGAGTGCACACTAGACCCGCTAAAGGACCACATGCAACCCAGTAGCTATGCAATTTCTTTCTCTGGTTTACATCTTTCTTTGGCCATCACTCTTTCCATATGATGTTCCTGGCTGCTCTGCAATGAATATATGCTGCACTTTGATGCCTTCTTTGTACAATTTTATTTGTAGATCTTCAGTTTATTGGCAGGGATATGCATTGCAATTGCAGTCTGTACAGTGAAACCAAAGTTAATCAATGGAGTAATCCATTGAAATCATTGGAGCTGAAGTTAGTCTTAACTAGTTGTACAATTGATTTCTGTGGATCTGTTCTCAAGAATCATGAAGTTTTGATACAGCCCTTAGAATGTACCTGCAAAGTACATCTTAATCTTGATTGGATGAACCTCTCACACTCTTTCCATAAGATACATTAAAGCTGTTATAGTTACCTAGAAAACCCTAATCTCAAACAGCTATGTTCATACTGCTATAATCGTTGCCTTCATCAGGGTTTAGGGATATGCAGTTGTGTTTCAGAGGCAAAACATGATATTTCTTAGTAGGAAGAACTTGGTTAATAATTTTGAATTTTTTAAAAAATCTCTAGCCAGGAATTAGAAAATGTAGCCTTCTATGTTTTTCTGAAGTGGAGCTTCCATCCCTAGCATACATAGCTAGTCATGAAGAATCATAGGAATTTCAGCCCATCAACGTGTAGACCTGTTGGAAAAATTCAGCATTCTCTCCCCTCCCCCCGGTCTTGTTCTTAGAGCAAGTGGGCATAGCTAACATAGGACTTCCTTTCTCTTTTGCATGCCAAAGCTCCACCATTTGCCTTTGTGTCATTTAATTGCATGATCATAAATACCTTGGTGTTCAGGTTATCAGATCATGTGACCCGGGTTTGTTGCTTGGGTCATCAGTTTTATAAAAGAAAGAGACCCCTTCTCAGCTCTCTCCTTGTCTCCTCCATTTTTGCTTTCTCTTCCTCCTCTCCGACCATGCTTCACATCTCCATCAGAAGATGGTGAGTTAAGAACGAAGCTACTACTATTCTTTAGCTAGTTGGGATGTAAGCTCCCCAATAATATGTAAAGGTAGAAGCCATTAGTAAACTTTTCTAAGTTTGTAACCTGAAGCTGCCTGTATCTGTTTTGTTTCTTCAGTCAGTTTGAGATCAGAAAAGCCGTACACAAATTTAGACATGCTTTTTCTGCTACTCTGCTAAAAGGGGGCTGAATCCTTACAGTTTTAGCTTCCATAGATTTCCTGAACAGGACTAACAGCCTGAAAAAGTCTAATTCCTGACAGGACCACCACGGTTGCCTAGGCAACTTCAGATATTCTTGGAGGAGACAGGTAATCTGGACCTGTTTTAATGTGATTTCCAGGATATGATACCCAGTAGCTTTAGGTGCTCTGATTGCAACCTATTTCAGGTGAAATTATGGAGAGTGTTACTCTGTTGTTCTACCTGGATCTCTTTGACAACATTGATCATGATAGCCTGCTGGACCAGCTCTGCAAGATGAGAGTTGGGGCACTGTCTTATAGTGCTTCCACTCCTATCCACAGTGCTGGTTCCAGAGAGTGTTATTGGGGATTCTTATTCAATTGGGGAGTGAGTTTCCATCAGAACATAAGTAACACTTGAGTCTTCTTCTCCTTATCATCAGAGTCGGCTGGACTAGTGTCTGGATATTGTAATGGGCTGGATGAGTGCAAATTAACTGAAACTGAATCCTGATCAGATCTCTGGATCAATTGATCTTAGGTCCATGAATTGCCCTGCATTTCCTTTGAAAAAGCAGGTGCTTACTTAAAGTATCTTTAAAACCTCATCACTGCAGGGATATGTGAAGTCTATAGTAACTTCCTGATTAAACTACTGTAATGTTTTGTGTGGAACTGCCCGTTTTGATGACAAACCTGCCCATGTGCATTTTAAATTGTATTGAATGGTCTTGATTTGTTTTAAACTTTCTTTTTTAAGCTATTTAATGTGCTTTTAATCTATCATCATTTTTACGGTTTTAAATTTTTTTAAATTGGATAAATTGATTTTATTGTATTCCACACAGATCTTTTGATATAGGCTAGGATATATTTGGAGGGACAGAAGGAGGGAGGAAAAGGAAGTAAGGACAGAATGGAAAGGTTAAAAAAACACTATTTTAAATGTTTGTTTAAAATTCTCTATTCTTCAGTCATGTTAGAAATTTATGCAATGAACTTTCATATAAACACCATTGTGTTCTTGCAGAAAAATATGTTTAGAGCAAACTGTTTTTAAACAAAGAATTAGGTAGATGAGGGAAACTGTCTTTGAGTTCTCTGAGGTGGGTGACATAGCTGCTTATTGCTGGTATGGGGAAAGAGGCTATCGTAAGGTAACTATGTGCTTTTTTTTTCTTTTGGTGGAGGCTAGATTTGAATTGGGGACTTTTTGATTCACAGATCAGTTCTTAGCTGTTACAACACACCATTTCTCATTTAGTCTATGTTTGAGACCTTGAGTCGTGATCCCACACTGCTTCTGGGTCACTGCATCAAAATCAAGATTGGGTGTCTTGCAAAGGTACATTCTAGCATGCTAATTGCACTTTGGCAACTCATACCATGGAAATAGGATGCCAGATCCATTATACAGATGGCTAGGCATTCAGAAAACATGCAACACATTATCTCACATACATAATAGACAGGGATGCCTATTAGCACAACACTTGGTCAGCTGCAGAGTCTTTGCAAGCTTTTCATCTGATTAGCAAGTTAGCACCCAATAGGTAGAATATCTGTATAGCAGTGCAAAACAAAAAAGCAACCAGACTCTGTCAAGTCACTGGGTGAAAAAGTATGTTCAGATGTTTTATGCTATGTCTGCATAACCTATATTGGCCCTATAGGTTGTTTAAAATGCTTATAAAGCATATATGCCTCCTTTAAACATACTCATTCCGAAAAACTATACATATATAATATTCAGCAGATGTTAGAGTAGCTTGTAGTCTTTATTTGGCTGCATAATATTGTCAAGGATATGTTTGTGTATTTTCAGAAATAAAAGAAATCACATTTTATCCTTAGAATAAGTTGTGCCATGTAACTTCACTTTCAGATATTGTGTCAGATGCCGTTTGAGCATCTGGAAAATACTGGGCATAAAGTATGATTTTAGTCTCTTTTCATCAATATATCATGGAATGGCGCTAAAATAGAAATTCTTGATATAGGAAATTAAAGAATTTGAATTTTCCAAAAATATGTAACTGATTGGTATGAAATTGAACATATGCCTAGTTTTTAATATTCTGTTTAATACTTCAATTTCAGTGAGCATTTCCGTATCATAAATAATGATCTCTGAATGTCCAAACGTTTATGACATGAATGTCAAAATATTTATGGCACTGTTACTGTTAAATATATTGCTGTTCTTTCTTTACTTCTGCTTTGAACTCCCTTAAAAAGTAGTCAGACACATTCATTATTTTCAGTCCTGGTGAACCAGCTATAGATATCATTTCAGAAGCAGGTGACAGCGGAAGGATATCTACAAGTTTTGATCATTTTGTTTGTATTCGTAATGTCAGGCATAGAGCACAGAATTGATTTTGCACAGTCGGAGGACTGCAGGTAGATAAGGAATAGGTTTTAGGTCAGAATTATTTTGCTGTTCTCTCAGACATTGGGAAAGGGAAGGAACATCATCAGGGCCTTTGGGGTAAATGAAACTTCAAGGGGTGGGACTTACCCTATAATCCTGGACGGCCCTTGCCTGGTTAGAAATAAGCAGAGCTAAGGCAAATTTTGCCTGTATGCTTTCAGTGCCCTCCCCAAAAAAAGCTTTTACTTTCTCCAGATTTTCCTCTCTTCTCCTTCCTTTATCTTTAGTGAAGGGAAGAGGCTGTTTAGTGCCCAATTTGGGTTCTAGGAACAATCCTGAGTGGCTTCTGACCCAACTGTGATGGTTTTTTAAAATCATTTTGATGCCATGTGCTTTAAATAAAGGAGAACACTATAATCCTGTACGCATTTTCTTGAGAATTAGTCCAACTGAAATCAATGGAACTGACTTTTGGCTAAGTAAATATGTGTGTCATAAAACTGTAGAGGTGGAAGCTCCCTTGTAAGCTGCTTAGTCCAGGGTCCTACTCACTACTGAAAATACCATAAGAACATCCCCAACAGCTGATTATTCAGCCTCTGCTTAAGACCTCTATTGAGAGAGATTCCTTCCTCTGCCCCTTTTAATTAGGCCTGTTGTCAATCAGCTCCTGTTATTAAAAAGTTTCTCCTAATGTTAATCACGAATTTAACCTCCTGAATTTAAGCCTTACAACTTATTCTGCAGCAGCAGAAAACAAGTCTTACCCTCTTTGAAGTAGTAGTCGTTTGGATATCTGAAAATTGTATGTCCTCCCACCCCACACACTCTTCCATTATCCAGACAAGCATACCAAACATACTCAGTTTCTTCTGTTTTCTATATAGAACATCTTCTGTTTCCTTTCCCCATCTTTGTGGCTTTCCTCTGAACCTGTTCCAATTTGTCTGTATTCTTCTTAAAGTGTGGCAACCCTAAATGAAGTACAGTGACCAAAACCTGAGGCAGTCCTTTGAATGCTGCAGCTTGAGATTTAATTATTATTTCTCATAACCTGAGAATATGGTTCTGCTAATGCACCCTAAAATCTCATTCATTTTTTTGTAGCCATATCATACTGGCGACTTGTACTCAGTTTGTGATTAGCTGTAGTCCCAAGGGCCTTTTCATATATACTTCTGCCAAGCCATTTTTATTTATATATTCATTTTATTTTATTTCTAATTTTTGCATCAGTGCAGATCTTATTTGATCTTCCATCAGTCATTTTGAATTTTATTCTTATATTCTGTAATGTTATTGATCAGTACCAGTTTTGTGTTTGCAAATTTGATAAAGAGTACCAAACCTAATGGCACACCATGCAAAGTATTACTCTGACTTGATAAATAAGCTATTGATGAGCACTTTTTGAGTAATGTTTTTGAACTAGTTGTGCATCCATCTAATAAAACTATAATCTAACTGTGGTTAAGACATTTCTTCACATACTTGCTGAAATCAAGATAAATTAAGCCAACAGCATTCTTGCAGCCCACTAAACTACTCATCCAGTCATAAGATTAATCTGACAAGATGTATTCTTGAGAGATCTATGCTGGTTTGTGTTGCATTGTGCTGCATTGTTTCTAAGATGCCTACAAATTGCCTCCTTTATTATTTGTTCTAGTACTGAAGTCAGAGTGCAAATTATAGTTTTCCCTTTTTGTTTTTTTGTGTTTTTGAAATATTTTTATTAAAGATTTAATTGCATAAGAAACAGAGTGGATATACTCCATTAACCGATATATCCCACCCCACTCCCACTTCCATGCTTATATTCTCCAGTTGAATCTACTTTATTTCTATTTCCAAAGAGAGGAACAGTTACATTTCCATTTACGAAAAGAAAAACAGGTAGATTTGTTTCTTTCTTTAGTTTCTTATACATTTATGTTTTCATCCAATCCAAAATTCCTTTCCACTCCCTTTCAAAGTTCTGGATAGGTTTGTTTTTCAAAGAGAATGCTAATTTTTCTGTGTCTACCATATCCAGAACTTTTAATTTCCACTCTCCTAAGTCAGTATCTTTCTTTTCTTTCCAATATTGCACATATATCAACCTTGCAGCTGTTATCAAATATAACAATATCTTCTGGTATCTTCTTATCTCACTTTGTTGCCCTAACATATTTAACAAGTAAAATTCTGGTATCATTTCAAAATTTACTTTACGAATTCTCTGAATTTCATCATGTATCCCCTTCCAGAATTTTCTTACCCTCCTACAAGTTCACCACATGTGAAAAAAGTACCCAGTCTTTTCCTCACACTTCCAAAACTTCGCATTCCCATTTTTAGTTATTTTTTGTAGTCTTTCTGGGCTCATATACCATCTATGAAGCATTTTATAAAAATAATTCTCTTAGATTTAAATTTGGTGTAAACTTTATATCAATTTTCCATATGCTCTCCCAAGCTTCTAATTCAATTGAATGTCCCACGTTCTGACCCCATCTGACCATTGTATCTTTGACTGCGTCTGGTTCCATTTCTCTTTTCAGCAACAGTTTATAAAATTTAGAAATTCTCTTCTTTTGATTTCCCTTCATCAGTAAATCTAATTCATTCTCTTTTCTCTCAAATCCATATAGTTTTTGATCCATTTTAAATCTTTCTTTAAGTTGTCGCCATGGAAACCAATTTAACTTGTATCCATTAGCCTTTAATTCTTCTGCTGTACACATTCTTGATTTATCCCCCTTTCATTTCAATATATCTTGATATGTTAGTAAATTTCCTTGTTTCGTTGGGCCAATTTTATATGCCTCTTGTGGTGAAGTCCATATTGGAAGTTTTGTACAATGTTTCAGCTTTATTTGTAGCAAAACCTTTAACAATGTCTTCCGAATGCAATGATTATTAAACTCTTTATTCACCGCTAATCTATCACAGCATAAATATCCATGCCATCCAAATCTGTTATTTATTTCTTCCAATTCTTTCATAGTTGTTCTCTCTAATTGAATCCAGTCTTTAATCCAATCTAAACAGCATGCATAATAATAAATTTTCAATGATGGTAGATCAAGTCCACCTCTCTCTTTTGCATCCTGAAGTGTTTTGAATCTTATTCTTGGCTTTTTTCCCCTGCCAGATGAATTTTTGAAGATCTTTTTCCCATTCTTTGAATACTTTCTCTCTTCCTATTATTGGTAAATTCTGAAAAAGGAACATGAATTTGGGTAATAGATATATTTTAAAAGCATTTATTCTTCCCAGAAGAGATATATTTAGATTTTTCCATTTTTCCATATCATTTTTAACCTTTTTCCGTATCTTCAGGTAGTAGTTGTTGAATAGTTTGCCCTTTTTGAAGATTTACCTGTCTCCAGTTTTATGCCATCTTGCCTGTTCTCCAGGTTTTTTCAGATATGATAGAAGTTCAGGAAGTACCTTTAGTATCATTACATGGGATACGAATATATTATTAGCTGTGTCCTACTTAATTTTAATTCTTTTTTCTTTAAATATTTGATCAAAACACCTCATATAAAAATATTGTATTATTTTTATTCAGGATCTTCCATCACCTTTGTTGAATGCTTCTCCCAATTTAATGGAAGAAGAAGAAGCAGCAAGAGCTGTGAAGTCTAAGCAAGATTCCCAAGAATCCATGAGAATAGCCTGGCGTTACCAGAATGTACCAAAACTGGAGGTAAATTGCAGTGATGTAGACTCAAGTTGACTGACTCGGACTCAAGTCAGACTTAAATCATTTCAGTGACTCCACTCAGACTCGACTCAGCAATAAGATGTACTGATTCAACTCAACTCGAGACATTTATATTTTTAGTGAATGACTTGCTGCCGTTGGTTCAGTAACATTACACATTCATCCAGAAACTTTATGGCTTTGAATAATACTTCCACCTCTTTTTGCATACTGGTCACATAACAATCTATCTCAAGCCCAAAGTGTGGGTGCATTTCTCGCAGGGGAAAACAGATTAGGGTTTGAGGCAGGCTTGAGGTCTGCTCAGCAGCCTGTCCCTGCCACATATTGGAGGAGCCTTCTAAAACTTTTCCTAAGAGCAGAAGACAAGACTCACTGCCAGAGTGCAGGGTACATTTCTCAGAGGGCAACAATAAATGTGTTAAGCAACAGGCTTGAGGAGGAAAGATCCTTCCTTCTAAAGCTTTTGAAGCTTCAGTAGTGGGGAGTAAGAAGGATCCTATTCCTCACTACTGAAACTGCAGACTCTTTTATGCCCATTGGCACAAAATCCTCCAGTTTCCAGAAGGGGGAGTTAGAAAGATCCTACTTCCCACTTCTGAAGTTGCAGATGGCAAAATTACAAACATGGAGGGCTGTCTCTGCTTAAATTGTTAAAACTGACTTTATTTGACTCTGTCCAGAAATTCTGGAATATTGGTTGGAGTATAAAGCTGGCTCCCAGACCTGAGACTTGACTTGAAAGTATCTTCAAGGACTTGAGACCTGAAGGTAGAGACTTGAGACTTGACTTGAGACTTAGAGTAAAAGACCTAAATACATCACTGGTAAATTGTATTTCATACTATTTTCAAGAAGTGTATAAGTTAAGCTGTAAATATTTGTTGACTGAAAATACATGTTAAATTGACTACATCATTTAACACAGAAGTGGATAATTGCAAGGGGTGAGCAACTGCATTTGGAGGGCCCTACCTCAAAAGCCCAGCTTTTAAGTGTCCCAAAAGTGAGGTGTCAAATTTGCCATTTTTTGCAGGATCTTGAGCTTTTTTGAAACAAGATATCAACCAGAAATTGACTGCTGGTTGCCTTTGTGTTTCAAAAAAAGGCTTCTTATGCTCCTAAACATCTATCTTGGGAGAGCTAAGAATATGGTAAAATTGGTCTCCCACACTAGATGGTAGGACAAGGACATTTTGGGACAAAAAAGTTTTTAAAATAATTGGAGGATCTGGAGGCCTCAAAAATGGCATTGAAATTTAAACTTTCCCCACTACATGAATTCTGAGAAGTGTGGCCCTGCATCAACCCTCGTGTTAGCGTTGTAATGTCAACTTAAGAGTGAGAAAGTGCTTTATCTTCCTACCATGTGTTGATTCTCCCATGCTAATGTCCTCCTGTCTGTTTTCCAGTTTGGAAGGAAATGGTCTGGTGAGATAGTTTTGGGAAAGAATCACCAGCTGTAGAAATTGTTTAAGAACTTCTCTTTTGTTTTTCTTCCGCCTCATAAACAGTCTCCTCACTCCAGCATTCATGTTTCATTAGTTCATAAATGTTTGGGAATACCCATTTGCCAAGGTAACGTGTAGTCCCACCTTAAGTAGGTCATACTGTCATCAGTAATAAGAATAGTAAATATTAATATATAATTGTTTCAGCCTTAGAGCTATAATATTCATCGCACATATTTTCAAGAGCCATCCATTCTGTTTATACCAAATTGCTCTCTAAATTTATCGAACATAGGCATTTTGTATAGGTTGAATGAATAGTACTTAGTGGATCCTCTAGTGAAGGCATGGAACTGAATCAGGCGGTTGAGTTGCTTATTCATGTGCATAATAAGTAAAGTAAGCACTTGAGATTATATCATCTTCACTGTCACTGTGAACTAATCATTAGGAAGACGTAAGAAACAAGCCCAGTGGTCAATGCTACAGAGTTTACAATTGTTAGTGTTTTGTGAGTTATATTTCTCCTTAGGCTAGCTATTTTCTTGCCTAGAATAATGGTATGGTCAGATTCCTGAAATAAAATGAAATATTTTGGGGTACACAGTCCTACAAACTCATTGTTATATATTCTGATGTAAGTGTAGTCAACTGCCCAGTAAGTTCAGCTTTATACTAAAGAATATAATTGGAATATGACAAAATGATTTTACAGGGCTTGGCATGTTTGGTTTTCTGTGTAATTGCACAGACATGGCCATGTATTTGTATCAGAGGGAACATTTATATATGTTGACATGCCAAATCAAACACCCTCCAGGTTGATCATGTAACCTCATCAATTTTATTAATATGAAGCTTGATATGCCAAGCTGAACCATCAAAAACATGTTTTATTAGTTGCAGAAAATTACCACATGCATTATGCATAAATGTGGGGAAATATAGATATTAACAAAAAAAACAGTTTTCTATTGGAATTAAGTACTATGAAACTTTCCAGGATGGTAGAGTTATAGAAATATACGATGAAAATTGATATAGGGTGCAATTCTCTGGTTGCAAAGCAAAAGCCCAATCTCAGAGATGGTGCCCAGTTATCTGCAGTTACTGGCAGAAACTGCTAGAAACTACAAAGTAAAAACTTTCTGCATGTTATCATTGCAGACATTCAACCTACTGGCATAATTTTTTGATCATAGTAATTGCTATGGAGAAAATTTCCTCATAGGTTCCTGATGATTTGTTTTTTGCTTTTTTCTGATATTTATTGTGGTTCTCTTCTAAATACAAATGATTGCTTTTAAATGCTGTCTTGCCATTTTTGTCTCTGAATGCATTTTTTTCTGCACCATCCTTCCCAATACTAAGATGTGCATCACCACCTGGCCACATTGCTGCCTCTGACAGTATCACCTGTTCCTCTGCCCCCTGATAAGTGGTGGCTGGCAAGGCAATAGGGCTGACCTGGGGGGTCAGAAATGCCATCTTACCTATGGGATCTTCAAATCTGCTGCCTTTCTCCTATAACATAGTATTCAAAGTCTGTAACAACAGCCACTGACCAACACTATTAAAACAGTTGCCTGTACTTGTAGATACTGTTCTTGAATTGGTACAGTGAGAGCCCTGCTCATTAAATACTCAGTCACTGGCATTTTAGCCAGAAGAACACCAACATGTCAGGCTAATCTACTCCAGTATTAACATTTGCAGGATAGAATGGGGTTCTTACTTGTATTTTACTAAAATGGTAAGAATTACAATAAACCATCTGCCTTTTTGCCACATTCATAGATAAATTCATATTGGAACAATATTTTACATGTTTGCTTATTTTTAAATCTATTGAAAACTGCTTGGAAAATTCTGAGCAAATAAGAGGTTTTAAGAAAAGAAGAAAATCTTGGTTTTAGGAAATTATTGTTCAAAATTAAATTGGTAGATGTTGATCCAATTTACAGGAGCATGAAAAACTTCAGAATATTGGTAAATGCATCCAAACTGTCAATAGATTTTTTTTTCAGAATTAAGTGACTTTTATACTTTCTAAACAAATAGCAGTAGTTATGCTTTATTTCTAATCCATAAGATTTTTTTTTATAGAAGCATGTGTTAGAATATAGAATTACTTTATGTTCTGTATTTCTCACTTAGTTCTTCTGTCAGCTCTTCTCCTTACCTGCTGTTTGGTAAAATTTGGGTCCAACTTGCTACTGTACCTATTTTGCACAGTGAAAGGGGATGAGGGGGAGAAAAGAGATATACGCAATAATTCTGTCCTCTCCTGTTCTCCTGAATTTTGTAAACTTCTAGGAAGGATCTCTGGATTGTAGTTTGGTAATTCTAATGTTATAATATACATTTTGGAATACGGGTTCCAGACTCTTGGAAACTTAAGCAATTTTTCTGTAATAGACTAATCATATGACATCCAAACCCTTACATAGTGCTTCGTTTGTGGCAATCAGATGTTGTATGTGTGGTTTTCATTTACCTCTTTCTCTGTTTCTCATATGCTCTCAGTTTTTAATGAATGAACTGCTTGTATTCTGAGGGTAATATATAAACTGTCACAGCATGAAATCAATTTTCTGCCTTGATTCATCCAAAACATGAGAATTTCTAGCACATTAGTACTGCAATTAGAAACGTTAAGAGCAGACGGTAGCAAAAGGCACACTCTGCTCCATGACAATTTAATTTACTTCTCCTTGGGCAGGGTAGTTTGCAGGAACCCAAGGAAAGAGAAGACTTAAAACTACATTCTGCTAATAAATTTATCATCTCATACTTAAGAGAAATGTATTTTTTCCTTTCTTTTGCTCTGTCTCTGTGGTCATGCTGCTGCTAAGACAGATTATTCATGCTTACTTGCTTCAGGTGGGCTTTTTGCAAGCTTCCCCACTAGGCCTGGGAATGTGGTACATTGAGGTCTATTCACAGGCTTCTGACATAGCCAGGCTTTTATTGCCTGGTGTTTTATTGCTGCCAAATCCTAGTCCTCCACCCGGTTTGTAGGCACTGTGCTCATTCTTTAGAATCAAGAAAGGTTATCACCTACCTTAATCCATGCAACTGTGTGGATTAGGGACACTACTGTTCCCCAGGATTCTCAAAGAGGATCCTGGAAACTTCTTGTTTCTTCTCTTTTGCTGTCTTTACTAAACTCTCTAGGGCCTCAGTGAGGATTTGCATCTGAAATGGGCAACCTGGAGCTTTTCTCAATGAAGACATCAGATCAAAGTTCAGTTAGTCAAGGCCTTTCTAAAACATTAAGGGGGTTTGGACTTACACAATGGAAAGATGAGCTCTGGCAGAGATTGCAGTAAAAACATTCTGATCAGTAATCCGGATAAAGGATAGATTATGAGGCAAAGAACAGCTCTTGTTTAAATTGGTTTGAGAACCCCAAAACTAAATAATGTGGAACTTTGAATTTATTTTTAAGCAATGCACATATTTGTTAAGTTGGTAAGATTTTGTTCTGTTACTACATCATGTAATGTCTAAGAACTAAAATGAAAACTCAGATCATTATTTTTAAATAATTATTGTGTGTTATCTTTTTTGTGGTACAACATAATAAAGTAAATATTTTAGAACATTTTATTATTTTATTTTTATAATTATTTTTAATTATTTTTATTACCAGTATTAAATTTGGTCCTGTTTTCCTTACCAAAAGGTTTACAGTAGCAGTAGTTACTTTCTAGAAAATAATTTTGTTTTTAAATGAGACAGAACTTTAGTATTTAATTATTGCTTGTTATTTAAAATAAAACAGTAACAGATAGAAAATGAGAATTTATATACAAATCCATTTGGTATTTAGTATATTAGTTCTTTTATCTATGAATGACAACCCACAAGTAGAAGAGTTTGAAAGGAAGACGTCTGTGAGAAAAAGTTAAAGCAACAGTAAACAATGATTTTCTATTTTTTTTTTCTTGAAAAGGACAGGTGAACATTTCTGGTGCAATAAAAATTAATAAATATTTAAGTTATCCTCCTATAGTAGCAAACTTTGTTTCACATCATGATTGTGTTGGTTGTTATTCAAAGTGAACTATTGAAGTCAATAGGAAGGTAGGTGCGTGTAGGATTGTAGCCCTGCTAATTTGTTGCTACTTTTAGTTTCTTTGAGTGTGGTTCAAGTACCGTTAACCATGGTTCTCAAAGAGTTTTAATTTATGTGTCTGTTTAATGTATTAGATAGATGTCTTGTTTACAACATTTCAAGAGAACATAATCCATTTGTATTAAATAAAAGAAAAATGTTAAACAGAGACCATTAGAGAATGAATTTCAGGATTATATTCTTGTGTAGTATAATGTGATGAGCCAAGTTTTGAAGACTTTTCTGTTGGATGTTAAGATAGCAGATGTTGCCAGAGGAGCCTTTGCCTGGTTTAGGGTTGTGTGTTCATTGTACCTGATTACGTAACAAAGAAGAGTAATATTGTTTACTTCTATATATGTGGAACTTAAGGTTTGTCTGTGATTGTCAACCATTTGAAATAATCTTGTTTTGGCGTATGTACAGGTTTTAACACAGACACCCCAGTTTGAGTTACCACATAGAAGGAGCGGTCTTTCTTTTGAGCTTCTCTGTGGATTGTGGCTGCTAAGTGGAACAGAAATCACCCATGGAGTTGTTCCAAATAGCCTATATGTGATAGCCATAACATGTAGAATGATGTGATTCAAAACTTTTCCAGTTGTAAGTGTAATATGTGCAGATATTCCTTTGGACATCAGTCTGTCAGCATCTCTTAAGCATATTGTTTACCTGGCATGCCCACTTTAAAAAATATTCTTTGGCCAAAGTATGCTGTAATTGAGAAATTTAACATCATTACTATAATGGAACACACTGATGAACATAGTGAATAGCTTTCTCAAGCTTTTTACCCTGGAAGAACCCTTGAAAAAAAATGTCAGGTCTCAGGGAATCCCTACATTAAAATTATTATATATATAGATCAAAAAATGTTTTTCCCCCAGTAATGATCTCTACCGGAATCTCTAGCAACCCGTCATGAAATCCTTGGTTCCAGTGAACGCTGGTTGAGAAACTCTGGTCTAGAAGATTAAATATGGTGTATTATGTATTGGAGAATGTAGTGAAGAAAGTTTTCATTTCTAACACCCAAATAATAAAAGAAGACATGCACCATATTGCCAAAGATAGAAATTGGAAATCATCATATCTATGCCAGCATTTCTCTTAGGGTGGTGCCATCAGTACAGGAATGGAAGGAATGGAAGAATATTGGAGGGCTACGATACCTCCTGTATTCCTGTGTCTTATTTAAATCATCCAAGCTAATTTGCTTTTCTTCTTTCTTATATTCAAACCCAGGAGCCTGCCAGCCACATCCATATTGTGTGATCCCATCAGGTGTTAATATAAACACTATATTGATGAGCACAAATGATTATGCTTTTCCCACTCCCTTTATCCTGTCTGCATTGTTGCATTTTTTCTTGTAGGCAAACACAACCATTGCCCAGCAGCATAGGCTTGGATCAGGATGCTTCCGTGCTGCAGGGTATGTGTGAGAAGAGAGTGAGAGATAGGGAAGTATAGTCAACTAACTTTAGTAGAACCAGCTTGCAAGTTGTATGAATGTCCCACTCAGACTTCACTGTTGGTTTGAATGTATAAATTGTATTTTAGCATGGATAATTCATACAAACTGAATTCAATCTGTATGTTTTCATAGGTGACCAATACAGCTTTTTCAAAATTTGGACACTACTTTGATTTATCAAGAACAATGGCTCCAGAACTAATCCAGAATATCAGGTGGAATGGTTTTTCACTTTTTGAAGAAGCTGATTTCTGTCCTGATATGAAATCATGGTAAGTTTTCAAAGGTTTTCACTTTGGTTGATTACACAACAAAGCGGCACATTTAGTATGTAAATTGCATAGGCATGAAATATTGGATTGGCCAGGTAGAATTACTACTAGCCCAGTTTTGTGCCATTGCCTGTATTACAAACTCTAATAAAGCTCTGACTTTCCATCTTAATGGTGGAGATCCCTGTTTGGAAGGCTCATGGAAGATTCCTGGCATAGTTTTTCATAGCCCTGGCCTGATAGTTCTCTGTCAGTCCACAAAATGCAAGTTGAATTTATCTTCCTGTCTAATCAACTATCTTAGCTGCAGATCTTTTTAAAAATATAGAAGAGACTTGTTGAAGTAAAACTTATTTATTTCTGTAAATAAAATAATGGGCAAATCCTGCTGACTTTGTAGATGAGGACTATGTGGAGGAAAGTACAAGATGGGTATTGCAAGGGCATCTATGCATGCCTATGTGAACTGCACATATATTGCATCACCCTTGCAGATGCCCTAATCCTGATGTAGAAGGCAGATTTTTCTCTCACTGAGAGTCAGCGGGGTGTATTGTTGTGAGCATTGGAGTACAACCCTGGAGGCCAGGGTTCAATTGTCTGCCTGGGCATAGGAACCCGCTGGGTGACCTTGAGCACACCACAGACTCCTAGCTCCAGAAAACCCCATGATAGAGTTGCCTTAGGGTTGCCGTAAGTCAGAAATGGCTTGAAGGCACAGAACAACAACAACATAGGGTATGGAAGTGCAACACTTTGTTTTCTTGTAGGGCAGAATGGCAGTTATTTACATATAGTAGAAAGGGTCTCATTCCTGAGTATCACTGGCATGAAAACTAACTTCCACCTTTTCTCATTCCCCACAAAAGTTCTAGGCACTGAGAATCAAGGCTCTGCCTGATTTTCAGTGATAGCATTCTTTTTCCCTTCAGTGACTCTGCCACAGTGTACCCCATTCAGAATGTCCCCTTAATCTATGGAGTGACTTTGTGGGAATGCCATGGAAGAAGGAAAAGGAAATTCACCTTCCTCTCAGACTTACCTGCCTACACTTCTCTGGATTCAAGCTAACAATGCTACAACTAATCTTGATCATGATACTAGCTGATGGAATGTTGGGAACTGGTTTTCCAGTAGCTTCATATCTTATATATGTGCTCCTTTTGCCAGACTGCTCTATTTATATTGTGACTGACTTCAAACTTTAGTGCTTATTAAAGGGCAGTTTCCTCTAGCGATAATGGAATTTGTAAAACTCATATTGAAAGGAGTTTTTATTGCACTTGCTTGTATTTCCCTCCATCCCTCCATATCCCATGTTTGAACCAGCCTTATCCACTATTAATATCGAAGAGCCCTTTGTGGGTTATTCATCTGCTTAAGTCTGCTTTGAAGATGTAACAACTAAAATATATTGAAAAATGCATTAAACATGAGATTTAATTTGTATTTTTAAAATAACTTTCATTTATGTTAAAAATTAGGTAGATCCAGTTCACTGCGTTTCCAACCTAGAGTGGCAAATTGATTTTAAGTATATATATACCAGTTATTTAGCAGGTCAGTTGGAGGTGACATTCTGGGCTGCACTATGACATGGATCTTATGTGGTGATAACATCTAGAGGTCAATGTAGCATTGTGTGTTTGAGGAAAGGAGTTCATTTTCTTTCAGCAAACTGCAATGAAAAGTAGATTGTGAAATGTTACAGTTTAGACATCCCAGTTGACATTCCTCAACTGATCTTCTTGTTTTCTGGGTATTCAATTAGACCTTCTTACTACACTTCAGAAGGTGATGCACAATTCAGAAAACGAATCTGTCCCTAGTGGTCAGTAATCATACATGACATAGGTGAGCGGTTCCCAAACTCCAATCCTACAACTGTCTTGAACTTCAACTCCCAGAATTCCGGACTGTTGGCCAAACTGGTCCAAAACACTTCAAGGACCAAAGTTTGGGAACCAGTGATATAGGGGAAGAAATCTTAGTACTGTTTCTAAACAAATGGCTCAGATATGTTTGAAATTGCATATAAATGGTTTGAAACTGCATATATTTAATTCTCTGCAGAGATATTTTAAGAAAATAAATACCCTGGGAGAATTACAAAAATAAATCAAAACTTGTCATGAATTCTCGCAGACCAGTCCTGTTGCTCCAAAATGACCCAAAGTATATAAACATAGAATATTTCTGTTACAGGAGTGCACGATGCTTAGAGAACTTGAAAAGTACTGTAGAGTAATGTCTTTTCAGACAAAATTAGTTTAACAAATCGCATAGATGTGGAAAAATTATCTACAGAGCCGTTAATATATAGATTGCTGTTAAACACTGCTGCTGTTCAGTTTTATGGCTTTATAGATCATAGTCCAAAAGAGCTGTTTATATGCATGTAAGGTAATCATTCGTAAGGCAATAGAATTTTCTCCACTACAGCCGCTACCACTTGTAAGGTCAAGTCAGTTTTAAAACCTGGTTGCTGCTTCTACTGTGGCAGATACAGTATCTAAAACACTAAGAGCCCTATCACAGAGAATGCAGTTTCCTTCACTGTGTATAAACTGCTCCTTTGGATCACAGCATAGCTGTGAGGGAAGGCTAATTGTGATTTATCTATAAAAATATGATAATATCTAATAGCTATATTCCTTTATAGCTGACTTCCAGATTTCCTTATTCTAATTTATAATATACATGCAAGAAATTTTAGTATTGTAGTAGACAGGATATCCAAGAAGGAATATTGTATTTGGTTTTATTATTGCTGCTTTGAAGGGCTGAACATTAAGAATAGATAGATGGGTTTAAATGTACATGGAGCACGATTTCCTGATAAATCTTGCTAAAACAGCTTAAATTGTCTTTCCTAATGGAGTCTACTTCCTGATAATAGGCCTATTTGTCATACATTTTGATAACCTGGCCTTTGTTAAATGTCTAGAAACTATTGATAGGGAACTCAGACACTGTTGTAACTAGGATACCTTCTTATGAACCACTGCTTCATCAGTAACTAGACTATTAAACAAAAAAGGATAAGACTGTATTGTTAAAATACGCTAACAAAATTAAACCATTTTGTACTAATCAGTTCCAAACCCTCCCACCCCCACACCAGACTTTCCAAATACAGTGCATTTATCTTTGGTCCTTACAATATAATAAATCTTGCTAACAATATTGTGTATTAGCTACAGTTAAGATCACTGGCATCAATAAATTACCACCTGCAAGCACATACACTTTACCAGTGGAATTATATATGGAGGATTTAGGTGGAATATTTTAACTTAGAATCTATTTTATGTAGTCTTTTATTTCTTACAAAATAATAGATGTTAGGAATTGTTATCTGTTAAATATATAGAGTTGGGTCCGGGTATAAAATGAGAACAGCGGAAGAAGGCCTTTCCACCCCTCTTTTCTATGGCAGCTATTCCAGCCTGCCGAAAATAGTACACAGAAGCAAGTAGAGACACCTTCCATGAGCCAAAGAACAGTCCTCATAGTTGTTCATGTAATGAAGATACAATAATATTGCAGCAAGTGCAAGCGCTAGGCTTTTGGTTTCAGAAATCATATTGAAATGAATTAATATTAACATGTATTACTAGGCAATGAAGAATTTGTATTTAATTACTTGTATAGAAATAACGTAGAATTTAAGGATATTGATTTTATATACATAGTTTTGGATTTGTCTGCACTGTCAAAGAGAAAAACAGAACCTAGTAGAAGGGGCAAAGAGAGTTCTGTATTTTTCCTTATAAAGCATATAAACTGATGGTAACTCAGCAAACAAAACCTTGATTAGGAGAAATTGGGTACCTTTTCATATTTTGCTGAATCTAGTAAGAAGAAATACTAGAGAGACAGATATAGCTCAAACATATTGAAACTTGCAACCAGTAAAACAAAATTGTAGGTTTAAGATTAGATCTTTGAATAAAGACCATTAGTCATATTAGTTTGTAATGATCTTCACTCTACCTTATAAGGAATGGGAGACTTTGCTATATATTTAATATGCTTTCTAGAGTACAAACACAAGTTTTGTGTGAATATCTTGAAAAATTAATTTGAACATATACCTACCTATTCTGGGGTGTTCATTTAGATGCAAAAGTTTTGTTGTTGTTGTCTTTGTTTTTTTTATTCTGGTTATTTTATGGCTGAAGTGTGATTTATGCAAAGGTATTATTTCTTCATGCAAGTATTTGTGTTGCTGTAGTTACCAGCTTTGCTACATTATAATTTTGTCTAAAACCAGGTAGTATTTTCATGGTTAATTATGTGTTGCCTAAGAATTTGTTAACAGCTTAGTTTGAAAGCTAGTACACTGAGCTAATCAGAACTTTTGAAAAAGTTGATTGTATGAAATAAGGTGAGTTTTATTTGAGGCTTTCATTAAACCATTAACTTTATAGAAAATGAATATGCTTCTCCTTCACAGAAAGGACTTTACAGTTGCATTTTATTTATGATGTACGCATTCTGGAAAGGTGCAATTGGGCGCTGTTTTCCAGCATGTATATACGTACGTATATACTGTGAAACATAGGTGTGTGATTGTCCATGTGGAATTTGCATTTAAGTTTTATGTTTTTCCAATAGAGATATGCTTTCTTTGTAATAAATACACAACATCTCAAGATGATGTCAGAATGTACTCATGAATGTGAGACAGAAGTGGTAGTCATGTGGCCCTCCAGCTGTTGTTGGCCTGAAAGTCCCACCTGCCCTAGATAGTATAGAAAGTTGTAATGAATATACTACAACAAGCTTTGGAATTTGAATAGCCTTGGAAACAGGCCCCTGGGCTGACAATGATGCTACTTAATTCCAAGCTGGTAAATGGAAAGACAGCTATGATCTAAGATCTGATCTTAGATGAGCATGCTGACCTGATTTGTATTACAAAAAGCTGGCTGGATGAAGTTGGGGGTTTAACAAGAGCAAGCAAGGCCTACAGGGCAGGAAAACAGAATTGTGATTCCATCTTCTTCACCAGGTGCCCCCACTGTCATGCTCCCCAGCTTAAGAATTTGTCTTCCTAGGAAGATGAACCATATTTACCAGTTGAAGAATCACAGTAGATGCCTGACAGCCAGGTGGATCTTTCTGTTCAGCATGTCACATTGGGTTCAGAGCAGGAAGAAGAGCTGGACGAGAGGCCCTCAATCCCAGAGGAAGGCTCAGACATCTGTCCCAAATCATTCCCTTCAGACAAAGTGAGAGGCTGCAATGAAGACATTGAGAGGAGCACAACTGTGGAACAGTTTCCCTAAATACTGCCTGGAATCTGGGTGTTGACTGAACATACTGTCTATAAAGGGAAATTACAACCACCTTGCTGAGTACAACAGCAGTCTTCCTCTTGACAACTCAGATTACAAAAACATATAGATATATGACCCCTGGATTGTTTAACAACTCAGCTAGCACTGCTTCCTGGAATCCAGACTCTGGCTTTCTTGACCCTGGACTGTTTGATACCAAAAACCTCTTGCTGCTGATGATTCCTGACACTTGGCTTCTAAGTAACAATGGCTTACAGACTCTAGACCTCTGACCTTTGTCTGCAATTAAGACCAGGACACCCACAGTCTTTTAGGCTTCATTGTGTGTATTTGAGGGTGTATAGTAGGGATGGAATGGGGAATCTGTTGGTATACTGTGCATCTTGCTGCTAAACTGTCTCTCTTCCTGAGCTGGCTGAGTTGGTCTAGGCAGTGGTTTTGAAGTCCTCCCAGCTTATTGTGCTGGGAACATAAACATACATGCTGAGACCACTGTTTTGGAAGCAGATTAAGATTTTATGTTCTTCGTGATGGTTATGTGTGTGACCCAAGTAACAGAGTGCCATCTGTGCTGTAAAACACACTCTGGAGCTAGTTTTCTGTGCAAGGCAGGATGTTGGTGATCTGGCTGTGGAGGAACTTTCTGTAGTCCTGTTGTCATTGACAGATCACTTCCCAGTGGGGTTTAAACTCACTGGAGATGGGAGGCTTTGCAGGGTTAGGGGTGATTGAGATGGTCCACTCCAGGAAGTTTTTGGAGCTGGATCAATTCCTGACAGCACTTAGGGAGTTGATTATTGCCTTGGCAGCTGATCCTGTTGAAGCCCTGGCTGGTCTCTAGAATAAGGAAATGGTGGTCCTAAGTGTACCGCCCTCAGTGGAAGCAAGTGAACCCTTGGTTTACTAAAGAGCTACAATAATGAAATGAGTGGGATATACTTGTAGAAGACTCAGAGCAAGTCTGATAAACATTGGCTAGAGCCTATCAGAAAGCCTATGTCATGGTAGTAGTAGCAGCAAAGAAATTGTACTTCTCAGCCACGATTGCCTGTGAGTTTATACAGCAAAGCTATCTTGAATGGTCAGGGGCTTCTTCACTTTGCACCCCAAGAAGAGAAGACAAACTACTCAATAGTGATCCTGTGAAGAATCTGCCCCAATTTGGATACTGTAATCCATAGAGATCTAGTGGATGTAACATTGACTGCTTGTCCTGTATTATTGGATATTTTTCAACTTGTGCAGTCAGCAGATGTGGACAGGATCAGTGGAGAGGTAAGAGCGACCACATGTGAACCATTCTCTTTGTTGAAAGCAACCAAGGAGGACTGGCTGACTGGATTAGGGGAGTGGTGAATGACAGCTTTCCATCCTGTCTAAAAGAGGCTGCGGTGAGGCTGTTAATGGAGGAAAATCCTCCTTCAACTCTGCCTAGAGAATTACCAGTCAGTTTCCAGTATCAACTTCTTGAGCAAGGTTCTAGACTGTGTGGTGTCCTCCCTGCTCAAAGGGTGATAGGATGAAATGGATTATCTAGATCATTTCTATCTAGCTTCAGGCCTGGCTGTGGAACAGAGACAGCTTTGGACACCCTGGTGGGTGACCTATGCTGCGAACTGGACAGGGGCTGCCTGTCCTTGTTGATTCTTTTGGAGTTCTCAGCAGCTTTTAATATCATCAACCATAATATCCTTCTGGGCCATGTGTCTGGGATGCGACTTGGGGGACACTATGCTACAGTGATCCCATTCCTTCCTGGGGGGCAAACCCATAAGATGATACTAGGGGATTCCTGTTTGATTCCCTAACCATTGGCCTGTGGGGACCCTCAGGACTCAGGTTTGTCTCCAATGCTGTTTAGTATGTCTGTGAAACTGTTGGGATAAGTTACCTGGAGGTTTGGTGTTCAGTGTCGCTAATATGCTGATAACACCCAACTCTATCTCTATTTTCCACCTAATTCCAAGGAATCTGCCTCACTATTGGATTCAGACTGTGCTGGGTGGGATTACACTTCCCTTGAAATCTCAGGCTTGGAAGTTGGGTGTTCTCCTGGACTCAGTCCTAAAACTTAATGCCCAGGTTTCAGTGGTGGCCTAGAGTGCATAGTTAAGACTAGTGAGCCAGCTGCACCATTCCTTGAGGAGTCACATCTGGGTATGACTTCCCATTTGGATTACTGTAACACACTCTATTCCCAGACAGACTGAAAATCAAAGGGCCTTTGGAAACTGTTTGCAAATTTCAGTGAGTTCAAAATGCTCCTCCTAGAGTGCTGACTGAACCAGTTACAGGGAGCACATAATTCCCTTGTTGAAACAGCATCACTGGTTACTGGTTTGTTTCTGGGCACAAAATGAAGTGCTGTTTAGGCCCTATACAGTTTTAAAAAAAAAGACCATATTACTCTATCTGCCAGAATCCTATGATGGGGGAGGGGCTTTCTCTTGATCCTGCCACCATCACAGGCCATCTGGTGAAGACACAGAAGAGAACCTTCTCATTGGTTCCTCCCAGCCCTTGGAATTCCCTACCACTCCCTAAATTTACTCTTTTTGTGCTCTCTTTTCTACTGCAAATACTTTTCATTCTAGCAGGCTTATGATTATTTGGCATCAGGGAGACTTTTATGAGGGTGTTATAAATAATTTTATAACTTTTCAAATTTAAATCATGTTTCAATACGATGCCTAATTGTGATTTTCTATTACCGGGTTTTTAACTAATCTTGTTTTAGCCTTTGTGAGCTGCCTTGGGTCCCATGGCAGGAAAAAGATAGCATGTGAACAAAACCAAACAAATCTTTGGAGGGCCACAGGATTCTCACTCATAAGCAATGCCAGGCCTCAGTAAAGCTGACAGGAAAACTGGTTCAGGGCCAGCTGGCAATCCTTTCCAGGTACAGACAGACTGGGGACCAAAGGGCCAGAAGTGGACTCAGGTCAGGTTCCAGTGCAGTCAGACAAGGTGGAATGGTATTCAGTGTTTGTTTAGCATCTTACCACAATTATGAGTTATTCATACTGAGGAGCTGTCTCAAATGTCAAACCTTTATCAGGGTGGTTGGTTTAGATTGGCCTATGAAATCCTTTGATAGTATCAAGATAGTACGGAAGCCTAGAGAGTGTTGTTGATCCAAAGAGGTAAATCTGCCTGATTTGCTGAGGAATGAAAATGCTGATGACACATGAAAGAAGATGCCAGCATTTGGCTTCTGGAGGTTCTTATTTGAAACGTGCAACCACACTGACCATTTGTAAACATTAATATGACCAAGTTGTTTAAAAGTAACATTTACTTCAGCTTTTTAAAAATTGATTATTTCCGTTGATGTTAGAATATGTTTATTAAATAAGATACTCTTTCTTCTTTAGTGATACGCCCTGTGGTTATACCAGATTGCTTAATTCCATTCAGAAGGTCATTTACCAACAAGGATATGATGGCTCTGTTCCCCAGGTATAAAACAACATCAGTATTGTTTCCAAGCACACAAATAAAGTTTTTGTAATGTTTGACAAGGTGATTCAGAAGTGAACGCATCCTTTTCAATCACTGATGACTAAAATACTGGCTATGTTAAGTGATGGGCAACATGCTTTGTAATCACATCTTTCAATCCCTGCTATTGCAATTAAAATAAACGGATAGCATTGGGGTAGGTAGAGTGCAGTCTATAGACCCCACTTTTGTGGCCCCTGAACCTCCCCAAAAGTCTCCCAATGCTCCTTAACCTTCCCAGTTATTAAAAAAAAAAATCAGTGTGATTTTCAATAACATCTCACCCTCTTAGAGAACAACCCGCTTAGAGAACCCCATTGATGTTTTTAAACATAGTTGAGGTTTGTCTCTTTTTTTTTCTTAATACAAATTAAGGGCACAATCCAGTTTCACAGAGTGTCTTTACCTCTTATGTGTGCCTTGTGGGAGAATTTTTGTCAACAAGGCCTCTCATGCATATGGAAAGGTGCATTCGTTGTACTTCCCCTAATCTTTATATTAGAAGAAAAAAAACCCTTCTGATTCATAAGCCCAGATCCAGGGTCATATTCATATGAATATAGTACAGATTTCATTCATGCAAGAGAATGTGTGATGGTGAATGAGATTTACTTCTAGCTGCAGCCCCTCATGCTGTATTGAATATTACATGGGAGGCCACAGCCCTGCTTTTTATAAAGTCATATTTTTAATGGGTCTTCATAGGAGCCAGGGTGGTGTGAGGCCAGCATGATGTAGTGGCTTGAATGTTGGGTGAGGACTCTGAGATATTAGGTTCAGATCTCTGCTCAACCATGGAAACCCTCAGCATGACCCTGGGCAAGCCTCACTCTCTCAGCCATAGAGGAGAGTAGTGACAAACTGCCTCTGAAGAAATCTTACCAGGAGTATCCTATGATAGGGTCCCTATGAGTTGGAGTCATCTTGAAGGCACACAACAACAACAACAACAACAACAACAACAACAACAACAACAACAGTTGGAGAAAAATGTTCTGTTTGAACTAAGATTTTTTCTGTTGTGGCACAACAAATAATAGCAGCACCTGAGAGAGTGCTTAGGCAAGCTAAATGTGGGAGAAAGATATTTAGAGCATTATTGGATTTATTGTTATATATTTTATATCTACCATTACTGACAAAATGTATTAAAGCTCCTTCTAACATGTGTCATAATGATTATCAGGAATTAATATCATCTCTATCCATCCCAAATCAAACATTTTTTTTTTTTGTTAATGTTTATCAAGCACAACTCCCTTGGTTAATTTAGTTTTCAGTCTGCATTGAGCTTTAAGGGGAAGTATGTTTTCTTTTTAGTAGAAGTAATGCCCTTCTGGAGAAGTAAATTGGTCCCTGACAGGCACCTCTGCGTTCGTTGCCATAGCAACAGGCATGTCGTAACAGTTCCCTAGAACAGTATGTTGAGCTGCTCCTCCAACATAGTGACAGATCCATAGGAAGCAAGGAAACATAAAATATCAGAAGCAACAGCACCAAAATGACGTGAAAACCCTGGGAGCAGACAGCAAATAACCTGTTATAGGAAAAAATAAACCTTGATATTTTTCCCCCAGACACTGGACGAGGGATAAAAATAGTACTGAGATTATCTCCCCAATGTATCTCTATTTCTATCGTATATCTGTCTATCTATCTGTTAAAATAGTAGAAACTAAAAGTGGATAGAACCATTTCTATGACACGAAGAATGACTTTCTTGTGTGTTATTTAAGAAATTGGAACAAAAGATTTGATTTCTGCTGATAACTACCTTATTAATAATTTAAAATATCAATTTATTTAAAACCCTTTCTCAATTATGCTTGAGAGTGATACATTTAAATAATGTGAACAATATAAAATAAAAGTGGACCACAAGAACAAAGAGAAAAATTGTACAGCCATCTGTTAAAAATATTTTACCTTGGGCAAGATCTAAACCCTGGCTTCCACTGTCAGAAAAGTGAAATCCAGTAGATGTGATAAGGGTTAGTGTTCCCTTCCCACTGCAGCCCTTTTGTGTCATAAAGAACAGATCCAGAGACCTGGGAAGCCCTCTGGAGCTAGTTTTCAGGATGCCTCAAGGGCTATAAGGGAAAAGAAAGGGGAAATAAGTAAGCATTGCTGCTGTGACATTAGTACAGCTTTGGATTTAGGCCCTAGGCAGCTTCTAGTAAGTTAAAACAATTCATTAAGAGGGCAACAATATCATAAAAAAAAGCTTCCTGAAAAGGGAGATTTTAACAAGCAAGTGGAAAAACATTAAAGAGAAAATAAATCAAACTTTCTTTAAGGGAGTTCCAGTGTCTGGGTGCAGTCATTGAAAAGGCTGTCCACATGACTTACTGAATGAATTGGATTTACTTATATGTTGACTCACAGTTCAATAGTTGATTTAGTGGGTCTACTACATGACACAAACCACTTGTTGGGCTGGTGGAGGAAGGAGATGCCTAAATGTAGTGACCTTCTATTCGGTTGAGTCGAGCAATCATATGTTCAGCTGTGGTGTGGCATTGTTCCACACAGACATCCCTGGATGATAAATACAGACATTCCATTGCATATAGCCCCGTCTGAATTGTACCTGCAAGATTATCTAACTGCTGCCTATGACCATGTTGCCGCTTTCCCCCCATTGCTCATTCCCCAGGAAAGACACTGCCCTACCTTTAGGTTGAAGTACCCTCTCCTAGAAAGTGGGAAGACACCTCAAAGGTTTTACACATCCTCTAATTTTAGCACCATGAGAAGTGCTAGACAGCTGGGGAAAAGCTTTGCAATTGCAGTGACTTTTGCTATCAAATTTGCCTTTCTATTCACCATCCCCTACTAAGTAGAAGGATGCACCAGAGTTTATTTCCCCTTGTCAGGACTTCGGTTTGCGCTAATTGTTTTTTTCAATATATATTCCACAGAAAAAAGAAAGGAACATTTTAAGAATTGGAATTCAGAGCCTTGGATCAGTACTGTGGGGTGATGATATTTGTTGTACTGAAAATCCAAAAAATATTAGTAGACTCACAAAATTTGTGTATGCTCTCCGTGGTCTCCTCAGAACATCTTTGTCTGCCTGCATGATCACTATACCAGCTCATCTGATCCAGGTAGGTGTACTCTAGAATCAGTAGGTATATAGTCAGTTTATGCAGTTAATTATCAGAATTTGCCATGGTGGTGCTACTGGGTGTTATTATATGGATTGTTTTTTTTATTTCCTGTTCACTATTGTGTCTGCATTACTGAAACATTGGATTACTTTCAACATTTCCTGTTAAGTAGTGATACTTCATAATTTAATGGAGCCAAACAAACATGATTGGAATTACTCAATTGCGGTATCTCTTCTCCCCCACAGCAGCTCTTTGTACCCAGGTAGAGGCTTTAGGAAATAACAGAGTAACACAAGCAGAAATCTACTCATACAATTTAATGGTTTTACTTTTTCTTCCCCATGACTCCCCTCCCACTGCACTAAATTCTGCTGTAGTGTTTCCCAAAACAAAATTGGTAACAGATTCAGGAGGCATGTGGGGAAATGCAAAGTGGATGGCTAGCAGCTCCCCTCCTCATTCTGTTGAAAGAAGCAGATCCTTGAGTGGAAAAACATTGTTGGATTTCTCTCTATAGTTTTTGTGGATAGTATTAATACCCAAGGGTCAACCACAGATTTTGGCTTCAAAAACTCAACATGTGGTCAGGAATACACAAAAGATTGCTCAGAACAGTATCCATTTTTGAGACTATTCCTAAATTTGGCTGCCACCTGCATCTAATTGATTTTTTAAAAAACAACTATTTCTTGCAGATTACAGTGCTTTATTTCCAAACATCAATTTCCAAATACAGTTTTCCAAATATGTTTCCAAATAACAGTTTTCTAAATATGTTAAGTAAAAGCAGATTAAGCATAACCTGACTTTGAGTTAGGGGCGAGGAGTATTAGCATATCAATCCCAGCCTACGGAGACAGTGGCGATGGACATTGCCATCCAACAACACTGGTAGGGCTGCCAATTTACATTCTAATCCCTGCTCAATACTGTAGTAATTTGTCTTGTAATTAACTATACAAAATTTAAAGTCCCTTAATTTTGCCTGGATTGTGCTTTTTCATTTTTTTTCCATACTAAGAGATATTTATTAGCATTACTTATGCAAATGAGACAATGAGATAATTGCAAGCAAGTATTTTTTTTGAAAAATAACAGTGAATGAATAGTTGAAAACCCATAGCAATTCCATTTAAAGATTACAAAAAGCTGACACAGCAGTGCAAAGACATTAATTATCTGAAAGGAAATGTACAGGAAGTGTATGTTGGAACACAGTCAGGATAGTAAACATGGTAATCAATAAGAAGGAATTTTCAGATACCAGAAAGCATATTGAAAAAATAATAGGAATGAAATAATGATTTATTCTTTAACTTTATCACACAAAAATTAAAGGGTTCACAAAAAGGCTTTACAGTCATTGTGAATCTTTCAGCTTCTTTTAATTTAGTCAGTCAGCAGCAACTTTAGAATAAACTCAATAACACCAATGTGGGTCAGTGATTTTGTTGGTTAATGAAGAAACTGCATGACCAAAACAGCATGCACATTAAAGTTGTTTGAAATGGAATGCTAGCAAAAGAAGTCAGCATTTATAAGGGAGTTAAACAAGGATGCATTTAGCCTCCTTTCTGTTCATTTATTTACATCAATGATACTACTCAAATTGTATTTTTCCAGTATAATTTTCCATCCAACATCAATTTAGGATGGAAAACTAGAAGTATTACTATATATTGATGACACAGTGCTGATGTCACTTTCCCAGATTAGTCTTAGACAGATGTTGTCACAGTTTGGCCGCAATATCTCAAGATTAACTATTATTCCAATTAGCTATAAGACAAAGATGGTGGTCTTTAGTAGAAAGCATATAAGGCACATATGGAAGCCAGATAAACAGATAAGAGAACAAATGAATGCATTAAAATATTTAGGTCTCCATTTCAGTGCTAATCTGAGGTAGAAGATTCATATAAAGAACAACAATATATTAGCTGCCAAAGGGCTACAAGAAGTGTGGGAATTTTATTATACCAATGAGGGACAAGTGGTAAGCTCCAGTTTGAAGGCATATACATCTGTATTTTTGATACAACTTTTTTGAGAAGGGGAAGTTGTCCAATTTAAAAGATATGGAGAGCATACAGAATAATTTTTGATAAAGATACTAGCTTTCCCAGCACCAGTCTACTGCTTCATTTAAGATAAATATCTACAGATTTAAGACTTACAGATCCAGAAAATATCATTTGCTACACTAGGTCTAGATTTTAGATTACTTTTAGTCTAGTTCAGTGGTTCTCAACCTGTGGGTCCCCAGATGTTCGTGGACTTCAGCTCCCAGAAGCCCCAGCCACTATGGTCAATGCTCAGGACTTCTGGGAGCTGAAGTCCACAAACATCTGGGACCCACAGGTTGAGAACCACTGGTCTAGTTCCTTGTGAACTGTCTTCTGCATTAGAGATGGAAAAGATTTAATTATGAGGTACCTTTTCACATAGGGAGGCAGTTTTTAAACGTGTTCTTGCCAGTGATTCTTGGATGCTCAAGAATCTTTGAAATTGTTCATTTTTGAAAAGTATATTATAACAATATGACTTGAAACATTCACTGGGCGTTTTTTTTCGCTGTACCAAATGTGTACCAAAATCTGTGCAAAACTGGTTTACATGAAGCTATGACCATCCTCTTCCCATCATTTCACTCTTAATGACCTATCAAAAAATTTTAATAGTTTGAAGTTCCCCATGTACATTTTTTTTCATTGATTGTAAGCAGCATGCAGCTAAAGAAGTATGTTGTAACTACTTTCTCTAAAATAGTAGAGCAAATAGCAGAAATACTCAGAGTGTGCATTTATAAGACCCAGTTGACTCAAAAATAGGCAGGGCACTCAGAGAGAGTTAACAGAGCCCTGTTCCATGCCAGCAAAAATAAGTACAAGTACAATCTGAGAGAACATGTTAAGGAGTGAAAATACTTACATGTCCCTATATTTGTGACCAGCCCCTATTTCTGCATCATGCATGTCAGCTGTGCTGTAAGTATATGTAATTTGCGTAGTGCATAAAGGCAGTAGAAAAGTGGAAAGCAGGATGTGCAAACATTCCCTCCGGTGTCCCTTGGTGATGCCTGTGTATGCCTGACTCTTTGAATTGAAAAAAGATGGGCAAAACAAGGTTAATAGAGTGTGAGCCAGACTCAGTTAGATCAGGCTCACAATTTTTATCTTTACCTTTCATTTTCACATTTTGAATTTCAATATTGGTATGAACAACTATATTGAAGACTATACATATTTTAAGCATTAGAATTTTTAAATAGTAAAACAATGTTCTGTTTACAATTGCTCCCTATTGCTATCAGATGAATTATTATCTGGTGCCTTTTTTCCCATTTTTTTATTGATTTGGTATGGTGGTTTGTGATCAGTTCCTTCGTATGTCTAGAGCTGAAGGAATGTGTTTTGATATATTTTCCCCAAATGCTAAAACATAAGTATTTCCAGAAATGGTCAAATATCAACCATTCTCTCTCTGTTAAGCAATACTTAACAGGCTGTTTAAACTGCAGAGTGAACTGTCATTAGGAGGAGCAAAGTGGCTGAGGTTTTCCTATATCCCACATTACTCAGTTCCCAGAGCCCTGCTGTGTCGTTGTTCAAGTCTCCAAGAAGCCTGTTAAAGAGCCCCCAAGAGCATGTGTCCAGCCCTCCGTGTTAATAGTTAATTGGTGAGGATGGCAAGATGAGAGGACAGCCAAACATGTGGTCTCGCAGTCTCAAGGACTAGACAGACTTTTTAGTTCTAATAACAGCAGCTGCTCACATTCTCAGTATGTAGCTTCTCACAACTCTGTTGTTGGGATTTGTGAGTGGATTAAAAATGTAAGGAAAAGACCTTTCTCTAAAAGACAAACGTGTTTTCCTCTTTCCACTTCATGATAGTTCTTTATGTCTTTTACTGCAGTCTTATAAATGTTATCAAATTTATTTATGCATACTTCAACCTTTCAGGAAAATCCCTCACAAGGCAAATAAAAAATGTGAAATAATAGAACATCACAGAATAAAAACAATGAAATCTCAGGCTACACATTGTAGAACAGTACATCTAGGAGCTTAGTAAAGATGCATGTGATAACATTTAAATATCATAAAGTGTGTTAACTTGACAGCTTTCTAGTCCCACGTTTTCATTTAATCATTTCTGGGCTTGGGATTAATTTAGGATTACTTAGTTCATAGAGAAATCTACATGTATTACCTAATGCTAAAATAATTTTAAGGAAATTTTGTAAATCATGCATGGAAATATCAAAAATGGTTCTTAAGAAGATTATGTAGTTAAGTTATATATTACAAATCACTAATCAAATTAAGTCTTAATGGAATCTATTTTATAAGAATACAAATTAAATGACTTTTTACAGTGATTTCAGTCATTAAATAGTCTCTAAGACCTAATCATAGCAGTGGACATTTGCAAGAAGCCTATTTTGTTGCTCTATCTGTTATGGTTTTTGTCAACTGTGTCTTATAATAGTAAATAGATAGGCTTAGGTCTGGTGGTCTGTATGGAAGCTGCTTGTGGAAAAGCTCTAAAAAGCATCTCCTGAAAGTTAGGGACCATCAGAACACAAATGTGTTATGTGGCCGAGGGATTGGTAACAGGAGGAGGGAAATGACCAGAGCTAGACAAAAGCACCTAGTATAAGTGGGTCCTTCCAAGTTTAAAGTTGCCTCTCTGATTTTGTTGTTCTTACCACTACATTGAGAACTTGGAAAGGTTACTTTTCTCAACCTATGGAATATCCCAGACCTCAGGAGAGGCAGGGGGCAGGCAGGAAGTCCCAGCTGTGTATGGTTGGCAAACTATAGCCTCAACTAACAATTTTTATGTGTAACAGAAGATGATGGTTGAAAACACCTTTGTTACAAAAAGCTCTGCATTTGATTTCACAAGCAGATACTTAGAAAGCAAGTACTTGTAAGATGAAGCCATCTGATAAAATACAGTTATGATAATTTATTTAATTCATTTTAGGTTCAGACTTGTTAAGGTGAACCTGTTTCATAATACAAGGGAGTTATTAGTCAGCAAGTGTCATGGGAAATCAATTAATGAAAAGTTAGTATGAATAAGCTTTCTTGTTGTGTTCCTCAAAGATCTAGTGAGGTAATGTTTGGTGTGGTGTTTTCATTATTTCATATGATACGTTTAAAAATGTAGAAGGTGAATTATTAATACATTGCTGCTTTGAATTCACTGAAGTGAATGCATGTTACATTATGTTTTCCAGTAGAACAAAAAAAATCAGAAACAAACCTGTTCACATATGTAGACTTGTGTTCATACTGAATACTGAATATTATTGAAGTCTATTTCAAATGTACTAGAATGCTTCAGAATCTGCTTTTTGATGTGTGATTACCAGATTGGGCAGGCTATATATTTGTGAATTTCTTTGTGTGACCGTTTTTATCTTCATTTTGCCTAAATACCCTAAACACACCACATCATTTCTGATCTTGGAAGCTGAGCAAGGTCAACCTTGGTTCATACTTGGACGGGAGACTGCAAGCAAATTGTAATCATTGTGTACCTTCAAGTCGTTTTGATTTGTGGCAACCCTAAAGTGAACTTATCACAGGGTTTTATGGGGGTTGAGTGTATGTGAAGCACCCAAGGTGGGTTTCCATGGCTCAATAGGGAATAGAACCCTGGTTTCCAGAATTGTAGTCCGATGCTCAAATCACTGGCTCTCCTACCAACGAATACCGGTCTGTATTTCAGAGGAGGGAATTGGCAAACCGTCTCTGAATATTCCTTGCTTAAGAAAACCCTAAGAAATGCATGAGGTCACCATAAGTGAGCAGGCAGCTTGAATGCACACATACAGTGTTTAAAGATAAAACAATTCTATAGGACTAATATAATAACTTTCTGCATTTTTTTAAAAAAAGTTTAAAAATAAATAATGTTTGAGGTAACATACACCAAGCTACTTCATCATGGAGTTTCCTGTTGTTGTTGCTGCTGCTGCTGCTGCTGCTGTTGTTGTTATGTGCCTTAAAGTCATTAGGGTAACCCTAAAATTAATGTATCATGGGGTTTTCTTGACAAAGTTTGTTCAGAGAGAGCTTTGCCTTTGCCTCCCTCAGGCTGAGAGTGTGTGACTTGTCCAAGGTCATCCAGTTGGTTTCCATGGCCGATCAGGGACTTGATCTCCAGAGTCATATCGTCCCAATGCTCAAATCCACCATGCTGGATCACATGGTTTCCATTTGTTATTGTTGTGTTCTCTCAAATCATTTGCAAATTATGGTGACTCTGAGGTAAACCTATAATGAGATTTTCTTGGAAAGATTTGTTCAGAGGAGATTTGCCTTTGCCTTCTTCTAAGGTTGCAAGAGTGTTACTTGCTCAAAGTAATATCCGTTGGGTTTCCATGGCTGAGCAGGTTCAAACCCTGGTCTTCAAAGTCATATATAGTCCAAAGTCAGAGATAACTTAAAGGCACAGAAAAACAAGCCAGAGAGCTCTAGTACCTCACTAAGCCTCAAATCCCAGCATTCTGTAGGATGGAGCTATAGCAATTAAAAAGGAATCAAAATGCTTTACTTCTGCAGGGTGGATATACCCAAGTCCATAGAAAGTGACTTTCCTGTGTGTGCTACAATTAATGATGTGATCTACAATAAATGGTGTGCCAGATTAGAATTTTTTCTCCTGATGTCAGTTTTCCAGATTGTCATTCTGTTGAGCTTGAATGTGGCAAACCACTGTTCAAATTACCAATTAGCAATGAACTTTATTTCATAACTCAGCAGAGATTCACATAATAGAATTAAAGAAGATGTGAAAGGAAGGGGAGAGACTCTTGCAGCCTTCTCCCAATCTCTCAGCCACACTCCCTCCCACTGTTAAATCTGCAGAAGTCCACAGGTACATAGTTTTATTTAGATATAAACAATGCTCCTTTGAAGTGGGTGGGTTCTTAACAATAGAATGACTTAGGATGTAAGAATGCTGGGAAAGGGAGTTATCTCCCAACATCTGTTGTAAGGGACCTTCATTTTGCTCCTCCCACTCATGGGTGGTAAATTGTGTCTGAATTAGGAGAAGTTGTTTCATTGCTGGCATCCTTTCTGCCCCATCCCGTGCTGTTGCGAGTTTCAATACTGAAGACAGGCTAGAGAAACACAGGAGACTGTGGGGGAAAGTGGGTAAAGGAGCCATGCTGTTGCTTGCCCTCTTGGCCAACGTTGATTACAGTTTAACTGTGTTGAAGCAAATTTCTCTGCCTCCTTTCTTAAGAATTGACAGGGAGGTATCATTTATAATTGCTGAATACACTGGAAGGAATCCTGGAGTGTTATTTCTGGTAAGCTCTAGTAAAATTTCCTCTGGAGTAATGTGCTTACTATGTACTACCCCTGTTTTAGCCAGGATGCTTACAAATTAGAAAGAATTTGAAAGAGATGCACAACTTTTGAAATGGAATTCAAAAGATGAGGAAAAGCTGAAAAGATTAATGAAATTTGACCTTGGAAAAAGATTAAGAGTGCTGGAGCTTTTGTGAGAAAGTGCTCAAATACTTTAAAGATTTTCAGAAAAGAGTGGGAAAATAGTTGTTCACTCTGTCTACTGAAGACTAAGAAAAAGAAATAACTTATCATATAATATAATAATATGGTAGCAAACAACACTAAATATTTTGAAAAATTTCCATGCTTTTGCTCAATAGTAGACTGTTGCTTCGGAATTAAAGTATCTCCTGATTTTCAGTGCCCTCTGTTTAGGATGAGGCGTTATAATGGATGGCATATATGGTACATTCCAACTGTCTGATCCTGATATTAAAAAGAAATAAAAACAAGTTACAGAACAAGTTCTTTTGCCCAGTCTGAAGTAAAGTACAAAGGAATGATAAGAGGTTTGTTTTGTTTAAGCATTCTGTAAATTGCTTAAGACGTAGGTATGAAGATTGCAACACTGATTGAAACTGTTAGATGGTCTGACACAGTTTGCTGAATACTCATATGCTTGGGCATATGGAGTATTTTGGCTGCTGAGCTGGGTAGTTAATATAATGCTTAGTGAACAGGCATGAATGAGATTGTTACTAAGGCAAAATACAAGAGCTTGTTTGGACAATGATGAGTAAAGCAAGTGAAAGTCTATTAAGACAGTAATCAGGATTTGATTAACTGTGTTTAGAAAATGAAAACAAGTTAGCATTTATATTTCAAAGATGTTTTTGTGATTTGTAAATAAAGGGATAAGTTTTAAAAACCATTGGATCATGATTACTAATTGTTTCTATATATAACCATTCAAATAAATTTAATACCTTTAACATATAACCTCACTTTCCATGATTTCTCTGATGCATTTGCTTTGTAAACTGTATAGAATCTTGGCTTATTTTCTGAATAACTGCTTATCTCTATATTTTAGATCTATTAATTGCATGATAATTGCAATATAAAGGAATACTGCATTTTTAATGATGTTTTTGTGCCCCATGTAGTTAAGCTTTAATGCTGAAAGGGGGGGAAATTAAATTAGCCTTGTAGCCTCTTTCTGTTCCAGACTGATGATGGAAAATAAAAGCTCTTAGCCACAAAATGTAACACTTAGAATTAATATTTAATTAGACCAGCAAATTGTACACTGTGGCTGAAAGCTTCCAAAGAGTTGTTAGTGCCACAATTGACCTACAAGTTTAATAATAACTCACTTCTTGAAGCAAGTGCCAGTTCAGCATAGTGGAGCCACTGTAAGAAAGTCCTGAGAGATTAAAATCAGCAAACCAAATGGCAGGCATGGATTCCTGGGATGGAGCCTTCTGGAAAGCTGGGAGCTGGAGTAGCTTTTCAGCCAGATTTCATATGAAAACAGTGGGTGAAAAAATCTAATCCCTCTTCTTTTGGGAGCTTTTCTTTTGAGTCCAAAATTATACAACAAAAGTTGATTAAATAATTTTAAATGATCATATAATTTGTGTTATGGGAAAAATAAGAAATATTTTCAGAGCCTGTTTGACAGCAACTTCAAAAATCTCTACTCTCTCTTCTCCCCATGTGTGTTCTGTTGACGCAGTTTATAATTCAGATATGTTTGTATAGTATGTACCTCAAAATCTGGTTTTTGTACAGTTGCACAATGTAGTTTTAACTTCAGATACTTAGGAACTAAATTTAATAATAAGGCACTTATGTAAAAAGGTAGTAGAATGCTTTTGTTTGATAATAAAAAGTGGAAGGTGCAATGCTTCAGCTATTTCCATTCTTAAAAAGTATTCTAGTAAAATGGGGCACCATGAGTTCAAAAATGTGAAAACACACAGCAACAGACCAAAGAAGGAACACTCTGAATTATTTATTGACTGTCTCATATATAATTAAAGCAAAAACTAGTCATTAGTTAAAAATTAAAACAGAAGGTTTTGCCAGCAGAGGGAGCAGTCATGTCTTTTGTCTGAATCCCATCATTTTCCCACCTATTTCATCTCCTTTTTTTCCCAGCCAGTCTCCCATCTGGACTGAGCTTTGCCAGCCTATTCCTGATGACAGGCTATAATTTTATACTCAATAAGAGATTAGTGTAAACTGATTTTAAAATTTGGTATTTTTAACCTACCACTTGATCACAGACGTCAGATGGATGCTCTGTTTGATATTTGCTTGTTGGTGACTCAGTATGGAGGAAAGCATATGCTTAATACTCTATGAATTAGTTAATGCCCTCTTTTAAGGAAGCGGAAGAGATATACAGGCTTAAATATGCAGTACATTTCTTAAACCTGAAATAATACAAAAATGTACCTGGTTTTTAATAGGAATTCAAATGTTCCTTGAAATATGTAGTCTGTATTTAAAACACATGAAAAAGTAAAATGATAACTAGTAAAGCATTCTTTGGAGAGCCAACATGCTGTAGTGGTTTGAACCATGGATTTCAGCTCTGGAGACCAAGGTTTGAATTCCCACTCAGCCATGGAAACCCACTGGGTGAACTTGGGCAGGTCACATCCTCTCAGCCTCAGAGGAGGGCAAAGACAAACTCCCTCTGAACAAATCTTGCCAAGAAAACCCCTTGATAGATTTGCCTTCAGACTGCCAAAAGTCGGAAACAGCTTGATGGCACACAATAACAACAACAGCAAAAGCATACCAAGACATACCAAGTGAGCTCTATTGTTAGACAGCAGATGTAGATGTGCAGTCTTCTTAAACAGCAGTGCTGTGGATGCTTACCTGAAAGAAACCTCTGTAGGGAGTTATGTTTAGCCTAAGGGCCACATTCTCTGAGAAGTACCCTTTGAGGAGCTGCATGCCAGTGACCACTACAGCTAAAACCAGAAGTGGGGAGAAGCAAAGCTGCATACATGCTCCAATCAGTCCTGGGGGCACATGAGTCTTGTGGGCTGCGCTTTGCCCACCCCGGTTTAAACCAATAGGAATTTTTGACAGCTTTTTTTTTTTTTTTTTTTTTTTGAAGTCAATGCTTGGGACAGTAACAGTCAGTGGACTAAGTTTAGTTCATTTTGGCACGAAGAACATTATCTTGCATGACTGACTAGTAAAGTGCAGGCTTTGCATGTGAAAGGTCATAGATTCAGTTCTCCGCATCACCAGTTAAAAGAATCAGGTAGTAGATAATATTAGAGATCTTTCTGTGCCTTGAGAAGCACCACCTGATAGAGTAGATAGGTGATGGGAATCATGAATTTGTAGGGCTGAAACCCCAGCATTTATAGCCAGTATAGCCAATGATGAGGAATGCAGCAGTTGCATTTCAGCAACATCTGGAGGGCCATACAGGGCTTCAGTTTGATCTGTTGTAAGGCAGCTAATAGCTGGTCTTTGAAGTATAAATTGCAATGATTTGCAGGCATGCCTCAGTTAACAAAGCATCTGTCAGTGAAGCTCCTTTTTGCAGGTCTTTTTTTGCCCATCCAGCCCCCCTTTTCCTTCTCCTTTGTCTAACTGGAGGTTTTTTTAGCAATATCAGTACTGAAAGGATGGCGAAGGAGGGCTGGAGAAACACAGAGTCAGCAGTGCCATTAAACAATGCCATAACACATGCAAATTTCTCCCTCCCACCCCGGGGACTACACAAGTATATATACTCTGTCTCACTTCCATGCCACCAAATTCTCTGAAGATGCCAGCCACAGATGCAGACGAAACATCAGGAGAAAATACTAAGAGAACACGGCCTCAAAGCCCAGAAAACCCACAACAACTAACGCCATAAAGCTTGAACTGGAAAAGAATGTGATTCTCTTTTAGCTGATCCTACTGAAGATGTGTGTATCTGCTTAGACCAGGCAACATAAACAGCAACTACTGACAGAATCTCTTACAGAACGTGTGTGAACAGCAAAACAGGCAGAAAAAAGGAGATCAGATAAGCCTGCTTTACCAGTTAGCCCCTAGTATTGCTGCATGCCTTTTAGAGGAAGTCTTCAAATTGTTTCATTTTATATGTGCATACTGTTAATGGGAGGAGGAGAGTTTGCAGAAAGATTTCAAACTGCTCTTCTTTTTTGTGATATAGAATCTATCCCTATTCTTTCCATGTTATTTCTACCTTTGGCACCAAATTTTCTGTTAAACAAGTAAAGCCTACGAGTCCATCTACTTTTTTAAGTGAGGTGTAGCTGTGCAGTCAAGAAATCAGAAGACAACTAAGGCTTGGAAGGACAACTGTGAAGGAACTAGACAAGATCTTAAAATGTAAAGATATATAATTTAATATTAAAGTTAGGATCATCCATGCCACCATATTTCCAATTTCTGTGTATGATTGTGAAAGTAGGACTGTGAAGAAAGCTGATAGGAAGAAAATCAACTTATTTGTAATCCAATGCTGAAGAAGAGTTCTACAGATACCCTGAACTGCTAAAAGACAAATGAGTGGGTCCTACAGCAAAACAAACTGAAACTCTCCTTAAAATCCAAGATGACTAAACTGAGGCTGTTGAACTTTCGTCATATCATGAGAAACCATGATTCACTACAGAAGAGAGTAATTCTAGGTAAGTTAGAAGACAGTAGGAAAAGAGAAAGACCATATAAGAGATAGATAGACTCAGTCAAGGAAGCCATAGCCCTGAATTTGCAACACCTGAGCAGGGCAGTTGATGACAGGGTGACTTGGAGATCTCTCATGCATAGGGGCCTCCATAAATTTACAAGACCACTTTTTGTTCACAGTCCATCCTGAATGAAATTTGCGTAAGACTTGATAGATTTTTCCATTCATGCATTTCATTCATTTGAGATAATAGAGCAACCACTCCTCAAAGAGTAAAACTATATTATAAAGCAGGTGTGAAGCCCTTTTTGGCTCCAGGGCTCAATCCAATTTTAGATGGTTCTCAAGAGCTTCATTCTGGCAGGGGGTGGGAGTTATCAATTTGCCTCAGCACAACAGTTTTCAGGCATGGAAAACCTTCCCACTGTGAAGACCATGGGTCCTGTTCCATGCAGAGCCTTCCCAGTGTCCAAATCAGAGTTTGCATTCCATGCAAAATCTTTCCAGTATGGAAACAGAACTCCTGTTCCATGCAAAACTGTTTGTGACTAGTGCCTCATCAGATATGAGCTCCCAAAGTGGATTGGGTGGCTTTTGGGGACAAAAAAGGGCTGGTAAGCTGGAGGCTTCATTTCACCATCCTGAACAATTGCAGTATTTCAAATAACATCACATTATAAGAGTAGGATAATACTGCAAACTGTAAATGAACTTTCTGACTTATGCCTGCTCTCAGCAATTTAAGTTGTGTAGTTGCAAACCTATCAGTCCTGAAAGCTTAGAACACTGAGTCCTTGCTAAGATTTTGTTGCTGTTGTTGCTGCTGCTGCTGTTTACCTTCAAGTTGTTTCTGCCTTATGGCAACCCTGAAATGATCTTATCATGAGGGTTTCTTATCATGAAGCAGGATTTTGCGTTTGCCTCCTGAGGCTGAGATATTGTGATTTGCCTAAGGTCACCCAATGAGATACTAGGGCCAAGCAGGGATTTGAACCCTGGTCTCTAGAATCATAATCCAACACTCAAGCCACTGCACCATGCTGGCTCCCCCTTGCTGAGACAGAACAAAAAGAACCCTCCTGGACAAACTAAAAACTTTGTAGCTTGATACCCTGTTTTCCACAGTACCTCTTAAATCTTGTTGTTCCCTAGCATACTGCATACTAGAGATTAGAGCAAAGTCATCATGGTTCATTTTCATCCTCCATACATTTTTCTAATCCCCCTTTAAAGCCATCTAAGTTGGTAATTATCACTGTATCACATATAACAAATTCTGTATGATGTTGTTGTTGTTGTTGTTGTTCTTTATATCCCACTTTTTCCCCAATATTGACTCAAGGCAGCTTATAAATTTATATAATTTAAAAAAATAATTATACAATCCACAGAATTAAAACCATTTTAAATTTATTAAAAGAAACTTTTTAAAAAATTTGAAAAGCACACTAAACCAACTCAATGCCCAACTCAATCAGTTGCTAAAAGTCAAACAGAATAGGAAGATTTTTGCTTGCAAGCGGAAGGAGAGAATAGGGAGAGAGTTCCAAAGACTGGGAGCAGACACCAAGAAGGCCCTCTCCATTGTTGCCACTAAACTGATGAATCAGAGAGTAGGGCTTCTCCAGAAGTTCTTAAAACTCAAACAGACACGTATAAGGAGATGGGAATCCAGCCATATAGGTATGCACACCTTGTGAAGTATTTTATGGTTTATAAATCTTCCACCATTCACCTTCATTGGTTGACTCTAGGGTATAGTGTGTTGTGGAAGGGGAAATAACCTTTTTTCATTTGACTTCATAAACTCTAATATATATTCCTCAATTTCCTTTTGTCTTAAACTAAAAAATCTCAAATATTGCAACTTTTCCTTATAAGAGAGCTGTTCCAATTTGTTGATCATTTTAATTGCCCCTTTTAACTCCTTTTCGAGGTCTACAGTATTATTTTGGGAATGTATTTATTTGACTTCTAGCTTGTTTTCTCCCAAAACATGACCCAATATAACTTACCATATAAGTTTTTTAAAATTACTAAAACAATGTGTAGTTGTGAGTTGCTGTCAGTTCAATTTCAACTTCACACTGACCCTATGAATGACAGACCACCAAGACACCGTGGTCATCTACAGCCCTGATAAAGTCTGCAGACTCAGAACAGTGGCTTCCTTGATTGACTCTATCTACTTATAATGCCATCTTCCCCTTTTCCTTCTGCCTTACATTTTCTCAAGTATTTTGTCATTTCTGATGAGATATATCATCTCAAAAAAACAGCTAAAGTATGATAACCTCAGTGTGGTCATCTTGGGTTCTAGTGAGAGCTCAGGCTTGATTTGCTCTGGATTCCATTTATTGGTTATTTTGAGAGTCCATGGTATTTGTAAAACTCCTTCAGCACCAGTGACGGAGCTTGGCGTGTGGGCAGGGGGGGCAGGAGGGGGTGGGGCCAGGACACGTGGGGTGGGGCCACTGCACATGGGGCAGGGCCAGAGTATGTGGGGGAGGGGCCAGGGCAAACCATTCTCCCACTCCCCCATCCCTACACGACTGTTCAGCACCACATTTCAAATGAGTTGGTTTTCTTCCTGTCAACTTTTTTCACTGACTACCATTCAGTGTCAATGTCAGGCGGAGGTGGCAAGCAGACACAGAGGCAGGAGCTGAGTTTATGGCTTTAGTAATAAATAAAGCAAGAGGTTACATCACCAAAACAAACATTCAAGTCCTGGGGGCAGCAAACTCAAACAGCAAGGTTTAGCCTGGAACAGAAAGCACAGAATGCAAATTCCCCGTTGGTAGACGGTTGTTGCCCTGTGCCCAACTCCAACAGTGTCTGTCTTAAATACACAGTCTTTAGCCCAGCTGGGGCTGATCAAATGTCCGTTGGCCCAGCGCACGGCTGGAGCCCCTCAAGACTTCAGGACCGATTCATCAGACGCTTCTCCCGCAGCCGCTGAGACCTCCGAACCGCCCCCTTCTCCAGCTGCCTCTGAAGGAACGTGGGGGGAGGGTCTGCTGCAAACTCCAGGCTGGAGTCAGAAACACCAGCCTCCGTTGGGTCAGGAGCACTAGCCTCTGCCTCTGGAGCACAAACATCTGTTGCAGGTACTGGCTTGGGATCCATGCCGGGGACAGCTGTGGGGTTGCTGGCAGACTCCTCCCTAGCTTCTGAAGGAGCCCCGTCTCCCGAAGGCCCCTCCAAGGGATCCTCCCCTGGCTGGGAGTCTAAGTCTAAATCGGAGTCCAAGTCTGAATCGGCAGCACGCTCAGCGTGGCTCATGACATCCAGAACCATTCCTAGAAATAGGAAATACAATGGCATAGTCAATCCTGACATTGGCGTTCAGTGATATATCATTACACTTGAGATTTTTGTCTAGTTTCTTTATAATTGCCCTTTCAAATCCTAACCTTCTTCTGATTTCTTGACTGCAGTCTCCATTTTAATAAATGACTGAGCCAGGGTATATGTGGTACATGTGGTGTATCATAAGTGGTATATGATACAAAAGTTTAGAAAGTTTGAACAATCAAAGCTTTGAGCAATTAAGCCAATTAAAACATTACTTTTAAAACATTAATTTAAAATAATTAAAAAGAATTAGTTTTTTGTTTCTTCTGCTGCAGCCATAGCCTCGGTTGACATTTTCATCAACCTATTCACCATGATACCAAAATATCTTTCCTAGTCAATTGTTGAAAGTTCAGATTTATCAAAGTATATGTCATGCTAGAATTTTTACCCCCGGCAGTGTATTGTTTACATTGAGTGGTATTTGTCATTTTATTGCCCATTCCCCAAAACTGGAGTCATTCTAAGAAAAGTTTTGGTTCTCCATTCTTCAGCCTTTCCCAAAAATTGTTACCTCCACTTTCCTTGTTAGCCAGGCATACCTGTCCACAGTTTTCTGAACACTGTCATGGGTATATCACTTGCTCTTGAAACATCTTAATTATATGTGCTCACACTGCAAATTGTCACAGTTGCTCTAGCTATGAGCTAGTACTGAGGGTTGCTTCTGCTGTGTCATTAATGCCACTAGCACTCTGTGATTCTCTGATTGCTTGGCTGACTAGGAAGCACAGAGTGCCATTTTTTAGTCTCTTCATTTGCAGGAAGAAGCTAACTTGTGCTCATTTTGCTGTTTGGCATTTTTCTTTTGCCTTCCACCCCTTCTCCCTTCTTCTTAATGAGAAATAAAACATTTCAACTGGTTGTCATTGTTTGAGCCCATCCACAGATTCCACCAGTGTCTCCCCCACCCAAGGGATGGGTTCTTTATTTTAATTGTGAGTCAGGCTCTGGAAAAAATGGAAGAGGGTAAAACCCCACAGTGAGTGTTGACACAGCCTGAAGTAGAGGGTACAGAAGAAAGGAAGATATGTAAAATGGCTTGTTGTGTGACATTTTGTGAAATAATATGTTCTTGGAAAAGTTCCTAATTCTTGTGAGAAATATATTAATGTACTAAAACTGGATTTCCGAGTTTATGTATAGTGGTGGGGAAAGAACAGTTTGTTGGCAAGGGAGGTACAGGAGAGTTTAATTTTTATAGAGGAAGATGCTATAATGAATTGTGCAAAACTTAGGCAATCTTGTTAAGGATAGTCCTATAATTCTAAGTATAGGTCAGGATAAAAGGGTAGTTGTCCAGCTGTGTAGTGAGAAGCCTTCTGCTGCATACATTAAAATGTGTTCTCCCTCTAATATGCCTAACTCTGAAATCTGATTTCTGGGCTAAATCTTGATGAGTCTTTGTGAACAAATTAAGCCCCAAGAAAATATATATGATGCATAATTCGTGTCAAAATGTTAGATTTAAAGTGAGAACAAGTAACTCAAAATTTGCAGTCACCCTTTTGTCCTAACATCTCTATGAAGAAAATATATCTCTAATTTTATATAAACCTGTATTCCAAAGATTTCAAATCAAAAAATACTCCAGAATTCATGTTGAAAGGCATCTCAAGTGTGGTATGTTGATGCAACCTGAACAATATTTACTTATTCATTATAAGTTGCTAATAGGATGTCAGTCCAAGTCTCACTGCATACTAATTGTGACATTCCTGTGTCAGGTAGCAACAAGAAGTGTACCCTGTTTGTCCTTTGACCTGTGTTCACATTTACTGAAACACTTATTATTACAGGTAGCCATTCTCTCCATCCTTGCATGTTGGCTTCATTGCTCTAATCCATTTTATTTAAATCAAGTTTCTGATTGCATCTGAACTAGAAAATTGTAGTTTAATCTCAGTTTCTTAATCTGTGGGTGATACATGAGCATAAAGTCCTCTGTTTGGGAATACATAATGATGGCAAGTTCTTACAGTGCCTTGTAGTAGTATTCTGTCCTCCCTCTGACTTCTCCACATTTTGATGTGTTATAAACTGGTATTGAAATTGATTTGATTCACATTGCTACAACTTAATGTACACAAGATACTCTGCATTGTGAAGGCACAAAATATTTCTATTATGGACAAAAGTCAAGAAAACAAAAACAAACTGACACTTGCTAGTTATATATGTTCACTCCCTTTACTCTGGCACATCTAGAAATATTCTTCTGCAATCCATGGCTTCCAGAACTATGTAAATAGTTGAATGGAGTTTACCTGTGCACATGATCTCCAGTTCTAGAAGGCCCCAGAGTTTGTTGTTTGTTGGAAAGTATATCTAAATAGATAGCATCATAGAGAACAAGGAGTTGTCCAAGCAATCTAGGTTGGGTTATAAAAAAAAATTCCAAACTGAATATCCCATGGAGCGCCACCGAGTCCATTATTACAAAATGGAAATAGTGTCTCAACCACACTCTGCATAAAAAAAATGAACTATAAAAACTTAGTTACTGTATAGGAAAGGTATTAATAAAAGAAAAAAACCAGAGGCTGATGGTAACTGTGAAGTTGCTGGAGAGATCCATGATTGAGACAGGAGAAATTTATTGAAGAATGGCAAGAAGAAAGCCATTGCCGAAACAAAGCCATATAAAATTTCGTTTGAAGTTTGCAAAACAGCATGTAGGAGAAATATGAATAAAGTTTTTCTGGTTGCAAAATGTTAGGAGCCCTGGTGGCGCAGTGGTTAAATGCTAGTACTGCAACCACAAGGTTGTGAGTTCGATCCTGCCAGGCTCCAAGGTTGACTCAGCCTTCCATCCTTTCGCAGGTCAGTAAAATGAGTACCCAGCTTGTTGGGGGCAATTAGCCAAAATACATTGTAAACCGCTTAGATAATGCTAGTTGATAGGCGGTATAGAAATAACTGCTATTGCTATTGCTATATGTGGTGCAAAACCAGCAGTGCTCGTTGCCCTAAGAATGCTATCATCATAATAAAGTGTGATGAAGGCATGTTTTTTCTCAGAAGGTTTTGGGAAACAAACTGGTTAGATATGAGGGTAAGATGGGTGGAGCCACATATATGGTAATTCTGGAGGAGAGCTTGTTTCAGTCTGTGAAGGATCTAGGACTAACAAATAGGTTGACTTTGCAGTTAATGACCTTAATGTACAGCCAAGGTCACATTGAAGTGGGTTTTTTAAAAAGAACCTGAAAGTCTTAAAATAGCTCAGTCAAAGCACAGACTTGAATATAATTAAGAATCTATGCCAAGACTTCAAAGCTGCTGTTCACCGATAGTCTCAATCCAACCTGTGCCTAAAAGAATGGGCAAAAATTCCAGGATCTGAATGTGCAAAGCAGATGATAGAAGACTATCCAAGAAGACTCATATCTGTGATTACTTTGAAAATAGCTTCTACCAAGTATTGACTCAGGTAGTGAATACTTATACAAGTGGCAAGGGCCTGTTGAGTTTTGTTTCCTCAACTTTTGTGCCACATTTAATGCAGTGTAGCACTTCAAGAGAAGTTTCAATATCAAGCATATCACTGGTAATCATAGAAAAATGAATAGCAACATCTTAACAGTAATTTCTTCTCAATATGTTCTAGAGAGAGCCAATGGTTTGCAGATTGGACTATGATCCTGGAGACCAGGGTTCAATTCCCACTCATCCGTGAAAGCCCTCTGGGTGACGTTGGATACATTAACATACTCTCAGCCTCAGAAAACACTGTGATAGGTTTAGCTTAGCATCACCATAAGTTGTATATGACTTGAAGGCATACAAAAACAAATATATTCAAGATGAAGAATCCCACTGGTCCAAGACAAATTTATGTCTAGCATCCTATCTTATTCTACTCTATTTTATTTTATTTTATTTTATTTATCTGCTACCCTTCCTTCAAGGAGTTCAGGACCAGTATAGCCTTCCAGGTGTTGGACTGCAGTTCTTAATAGTCATTATCAGCTGTGCTGTCTAGGAATAACTGGAGTTACAATCATAGAGTTGGAAGATAGCACAAGGACCATCCAGTCCGACTCACTGATATGCAGGAATACACAAAGCACTCTCGACAGATGGCTGTCCAGCCTCTGTTTAAAAACTTAAAGAAGGAGATTACCTCACAGTCCAAGACAGAATATTCCACTGTTGAATAGCTCTTATTATAAGGAAATTCTTCCTAATGTTTAGGTAGAATTTCTTTTCCTGTCATTTGAAGCCATTGCTCCATGTCCTGGTCTCTGGAGCAGCAGAAGAAAGGCTTGCTCCATCTTCCCTATGACATCCTTTCAAATATATATACATGGATATCATGTCACATTTTAACCTTTTCCAGGCTGAATATACCCAGCTCCCTAAGCCACTCTTCATAGGGCATGGTATCCAGGCCTTTTACCATGTTGGTCACCCTGTGTTGTTGAAGACCAGCAGCATCTGGAGAAGCTCCCCCCTGCCCCCACCACATTGGTGATGGTTCCCTGCCATCACTTTGTTCTCAAATCAGTCTTGTGAGATAGGTGACTGTTTGAGAGAGAGTGAGTACGTAGGTGGGGCCATTCAGTGAGTTTGATAGGTAAGTGGGTATTTCAACCTGGATCTCTCTATGTTTAGATATCCCTAATATAATATTCTAACTGAGTGGTTGTCATATATTTGCTCTGCAACCTATGGTTAGGTTGTTTAAACTGCTCACCTATGTGTCATGATATGTTGTGCTATAACTCCCATTATTCCCAGACATGTGTTCATGGATTGTGGGAACTGTAGTTCAGTGATAAATATCTGAGAGACCAAGTGTGAAAATCAGTAACTAGCACAGGCTGACACATTCATGTTGTTGGTTCATCCATGTATTCCATTGTAGTCAGGCAAGATTTTTAATTCTACTGCTCCCCACACTTTTTTTTCTTTCCTGTCAAGTTCACCTACAGCTGAAGACAGAGTTTTAAAAACATAATATTCAATAAGATGTAATAGCTTCCAGTAAAATCAGCTGATCATTTTTGGTTGATGGTCAAATCAACACTGGGAAATAGTTTTCAGTTAATGAATGGAGCGCTGTAGCTTAATGTCCCTGCCTTCAAATCTTAACATGGTGTGGTCAAGTTGTTCAAATTGTTGATGAATAATTCTGCACTGTGACAGGAATACAGAGACTCTTGAACCTGAATCATTTTAAGTGTTATCTCAGGTTTGACTAGCATTAATATTCTAAAATATTCTAAACTAGCAGGATAATAGAATATACAAGCTTTTGTTAGGAAGCATGAGTGGACAGGGATTTAATCTGTGTCCCTAGCCCCTAAATGGTTTGTCTGATCTCCCACTGTAAGAGAAAGAGGAAGGGTGTCCCTAGATTCAGTCTGCCCACCCCCACCCTGATTCTTTCCAGGAAATTAAATGCTATTAAGATGTATATGCCAAAAGTGACACACTCAGAAACATCCTTTTATGATACTGTATGGTCCTGGAGGAACTGTAACCTGTTTCTGTGTCTACATATACCTTGCTGTATTTACTGTAGGAAAAGAGGACATTGAAAAACTTCACTGACTTTTTTTTATTATTGAATACAGGAATCATGATGTTACATATACCTAGTCAGGATAATATGCAAAAACACTAGTTTCTCTGTTGTATGTACTTGTGCTTAGAGCACTCATTAAAATCAATGAAGTTTCTAGGTACTTTACTTTGGATTGTGTAGGCTTGCTCTATCCCATCTAAGGTTCTACTGGGCAGCAAATACTATGCCATTTTGCTTGACCTTTGGATCTTAACATGAGCAATATTTCCTCTGGCTATTTGTCTGGTTTTAGAGCTATTTTTAAAGAGAAGTTACAGATGTTTTAATTGGTTTATAGTTATTTTTTAAAAAGTGTTTTTATTGGTGGAACATTGGCTGTGGTGGTTTTAGAGAAAGTAAATGCCATAAATAAATAACTATTGTACCCTTCAACTTATATTTTAATTTTAATACCAGAAATGTGTGAGAAGATGTTATGATACCCTCATCGGAGCAGGGCATATGCTATTCCTTAACGGAGATTACTGGATAATTTTTTAAATAATTTCTAGGTATTGATGACCTATTTTTCTTTCAATCTGTCATTGATAAGACAAAGTAGTACTCTTTGAACCTTAATTACCTTTTTCATCATGTAGGTTCTGTATTTTGTTTCCATGTTTTACAGAATAAAGCAATTATGGCACGTGTCTCAAACTTGTCTGATACGGTAGTTGGTCTTGAATCATTTATCGGCTCTGAGAGAGAAACCAATCCATTATACAAGGATTACCATGGTAAGTTTCATCCTTAGCAATGCAAAAGTCTGCCCTAAGTGTTTCTAGGGCACTTAGCAGTTTACCCTCCAATTGGAATATCTGCCACAAAGTAGCATGTGATTTTATTTTAGAATATGCCTCTTAAATGGTTCACCTTGCTAACCAATCTTGATTTAGACAATTTTTCACTAAAGTGCATTAAGGCTGCAAAGGAAACATGGCAACTCCTTGCACGTTGTCAAGCTGTATTATCAAGGCAAGGCTCAATCAGATGTACATCTCAACAGGCAGGCTTTGGGGAATTCACATGCAGAAGAGGCTTGGCAATCATCAGACCACTGAGCTGAAGTTGTCATTAAATCAATAGTTTTGATCTGCCAAGTTCTAAATAGAGAACATGAAGAATGGTTATATATTTCCATGAAGAGACAGATAAATGATACAGCACAAAGGGAGAAATTTCTTTCTAAGACTACTAATTAATTTTCACAGGTTTAATTAAGCCAGAGTTTTTTATGTTGCTTTTATTCAAAATCAGGAGAAGATAGTCTATGCTAGAATTCAAGTATGGAAAATACTTTTGCTACAGAAATTTATTTCCTTCAACTATATTAAGTTGTCTTCTCTTGCACAGTTTTTTGTGGAAGGTCTCAGCAAACAATTTGGGAGCGCAGAATCAATTAGTAACAATGCATTCCTGTGCATGACTCCTGAGTAGTAAGCCATACTGAGTTCAGTGAGACTTACTCTTAGGTAAGTGTACACAGGATTGTAGTGTTAAGGGACTATGCTTTGAATGACAAACAGTTAGCTGATCCAGAATAGAGCTTTCAGTGTGCATAAATTACCACTGTTATTATTGTACATTACTGTAGTTCCATGGAAACCTCCATGCAAAGACAACTTCTTCTTTGAATCGTGCTGTAAATGATGTAAGAATATGGAAATGCTGTTCCACATAAGATGAGAAAATTCAGCTTAGCTAGAATAGTAGAACCTTGTTCAATTCAGTATGGTTAACGTTGTAATTTGTTCTATAAAACAGTAGTCATTTTAACTGATTTTTGTAAGTTAGAGAGTAATTAATGAAAGTATGAAAAAAACCTGCTGGAATATTGTGCCCTTTTTTCACTTGCACAGGCTCATATAACATCAGTTCATCAACTGTGATACTTTAAATTGATGCATTTCTTTCAAATAGTCAGTAATATATCTAAGACAATATACCGCTTTCCTAATATGTTTGTTTTGTTCATATTTGCGTTTGAAAATTATAGTTTCTATTTGTCCCCCCTAACAAATAATACTACCTTTCTGTGTATACATTCTTCCACTGTTCTAAATCTTCTTTTTAAAAATTTTAAGATTTCAGAAAGGCTTTTGCATTTCTGTATTTAAAAGACAGTTGTATTACACTTGACACATTGAAACATTTTGTCACTTTCGTATTAGTAGGCTCTCATTTAATAAATAATTTTGTTTTATGTACACTTCTGAGTAGTTTGATGGCCCCTCCCTCAGTTCACATAATAACATAGGACCCCTCTTACAGACCTAAACACTGAAATCCATTACTTTTAACATACACTCACATACTTCTCCCCCCCCCCCGCCGCCCCATTATATATTGCTGCAGGCCTTTTTCCATTTCCTGCATTCATTTGTACTGGGCTGCTACACTAGCTGCTGAAGCACTGGCTATTAGTAAACTAATCATATTTTTTTTCTCTTTTGAAATTTCAGTGCAACCAGTATGATTGGTAGTTATTATTAAGAAGTTAGAACTCAAATACATTCAAGTTTCATTCACCAGACAGAGAGATGATGGAATGCACTAAAAGTAGTCTAAAAAGCTGTCCCCAGAGTCTCCAAAAAATAGAGTCATTTGAAGTATATGAAAAAAAAATAACCAAGAAATGTATTGGATTCATCACATGTATATGTTCCCATACCCCGCCAAGTATAGTGACTGTGCTCCTTAAGATATGCTAACTACACAGTGTGTTCTGCCGGCACCAGTCTGATGATACTATCTTTTAAACTGAAAGGCAGTTTACACTTGAGAGTGGAAGGTGCTGTAGAATAAATATCAAAGGAAGCTCTAATTGTGTATGTAGTAGCATTGTTCATACACAAGTTGCTTCACTTGGATTGTTACTGTAACACAGAACCAAGTTTCATTAACATGATTATAATGGTCCCAGTCCTATGACAGTTAATTCCAGTAAAAGCAGTATACCAGACTAGTTGTTACTTACTTGTTGATTGGTTTCAGTTACTAGTCACAATAATTTTTGTTAGTTCAGTGTGAATGTATTTAAGATTGTTTAAGTGAGATTTAAACTGAGGTTCACAAAAATGCAATGATTTAAATTGAGGTTCACAAAAATGCAATGATGTTATATAATTTAGGAAAAATTCAAATTATTAGATTTTTCAGGTGATTTCGCACATACTTACTCTTACTTCTGATTTGATTTAACCATTCTGTCTTTCCAAAAATGACAAACTTGTGTTACTTCATCTTTGAAGAGTGATCATCTTTTTAAATTGGAGCTGCTTGACAAAAATGCCATATGAATTGCCCAGTGTTTTCACCTTCATTCATTACGTTTAAAACTAATGGAAAACAGATATATAAGGTTTGCTTCTAATGTCTTTTAAAATATTTCTCATTTTCTATTGTGAAAAATGACCCCTTGGTTATTCAGAAACTATATTAAGCTGCACAGAAACCATCCAGCGTCCTTGTCAAAAGAAATCAGCTTGAGACTCAACTGACAGAATGCAGAGCTTGCTGTGTGCCTAGTATTGTTATAAAATTCCAGCAAGCTCAATGAATATCTTGCATGCAGAAGATCATTTGTGTTGTGTTTATGTAATGGTTAAAATTTATCCAACAGCATTTGTTTACCATTTTAATCAAGAGTTGTTGTTTTTTTAAAAAATTATTAAAGTGCAAAACAAAATACTTTTCGTTAGAGCTTCACTGGTTATCAGTAACCCATGAGCCTTGCTTTGCTGGCTGCTTACTGGTGCATTTAATAAAATAAAGATCACTCAGTGGTGCCGTGGGCAGCATGCAAGGTGATAGCCATATTTGCTTACTGTAAATACAAGAGAAAATCACACACAAACCGGCTGTAGTTTTGACAAGTATTAAGATCCCTCTTTACATCTCTACCTCTGTACCAAAGTGCAATTAGTTTTCCTCACACAAGGATTTCTGTTTATCTTATTCTGCTTGATTACTTGAGTATAATCGCACCATTTGCTTCATTGCTCCTGGTCGTAAGCTCCAGTTTAAAAAGGGGAGGATGAGTATGTGTAAATATACTGAATTCTGCTGTTAAGACATTAATTTATGCATCTGGATATCAGCATTTTCTTATTGCTTTTCCTCCATTAATTTTTCTTTTCATAAGGTTTGATTCACATACACCAGATTCCTCGACTTAATAGCTTGATATGTGATGTGCCAGACTCAAAGGACCTTGCTTTTAGACTGAAAAGAAAGCTCTTCGTTATTGAGGTAAGAATTTTTATACATACAATACTATATAAGGGATGTAATTTTGACTTAAGATTAAGCATATTAATTTACAGCAGCTGTCACATGTTTTAGTAGGATTTTCAAGCTTGGAATGTTTTATAAAATATTTTTATTCTTAAAAAAATTAGAAATCTATTTCTGCATTACAAAATCCAGAAACAATTCATTTTTTTAAATGAACTGACAAAAATAGGCCACAACCTTGAATAACAAAGCATGGCATGAATATTTCTAAAGATGTTGGAGATTGTTTAATTAAATGTTAATGATTTGCTTGTAGTTGTGTTAGTGAATAGGAACGTTTCTACGTATTATTATTGCAGCTGAATATGCTGCCTAAAATTGAGTGTGACATGAGGAACAAACGTCCTTATCACTATTCAGAAATCATTTCCATTGCATTACCGGAATTACCTTTAGCTCTTATGTTTCATTTTAAACGTAGTATCATTTACACTAATGACCTCAAGGAAAATTTCTATCAAATAAAAACTTTTTCTTCCCAACCTTATGTGGCTGTACATAGAAAGCAATACTATAAATGGTTGTTTTGTTTCAGTCTTGCTAAAAAGCAAATGAACATGGAGCTGTTAGGCAGTTTGGGCTGGTGTACTTATTAACCAAATAAATGCTGAGGAGAAAAAAGAGATGGCTTTTGAAATGATGGGACAGTCACCGGTACAGTCTCTGCAGCTTTTAAACAAAGACATAAAACAGCCAAGCAGCCCTGACAAATCATTTCGTTTAATCCCTTTTCAGATGAAAAGCTGTTAAGCAGGCCACTTGTCTTAACTGCTTGAAACCACAAAAGGAAGAATTGCCACCAATATATTAGCATATTTTTTACTTCATTGCCAAATGATGGTCAATGTGGCTTGGCACTGCTTTGGTGTTTGGGATTTCACCCTTAAGTGACCACTTTGGCCCTTATTTGACCCTCTGCCCTCTTTAGCTGGCCACTTGGTAAGGTAACTTAAGAGTTCTCTTTCCTTCCCTCCCTCCATCTCTCTCACTGTCTCTCCACAATTGCAAGTGGCACTAACTTATAAATTGTTGAAAGGAGCTTATCAAGTGACAAATTAAAGTGCCCTCCTCCTAATAATGGTCATCAATGTCCTTAATTATCTAGTTCTATAGAAAGTAGTTAATAGTTAATCAAAAAGCCAGTTTTTCTGCACGGTCATCTGTGCATGAGTACTTGAAGATTCTCAACTGGAGAGATGCTCCCTTCAAAAACCACTTAAAGCCAAATGCATGATGAAGATTGTTGTGTCATTTCCCACCACCTTTCCTTTAAGAAATGATGGTTCCTCTGTGGAATTTTCAGTCCTCAAAAAAGAATACATTTAATGGAGCTAAACACTGTACTAGTGTAGTCCATTTTAACATAATTCCACTTCATCAAAAGGCTATTCATCTTGTGAATTACTTGAATAAGAGTCTTTAATATTCATGCAAGACTTTAAAATGCAGAACCTGTAATTGTTTTCACTGGCACAGGCAAACAGGACTACTATTTTCCTATTGTATTAAATTTCCATTTACTTCACTTTTGAATTGAAATATTGTGATTTTTTTTTCCACGAAGAAGCTTGAATCAGAAGATGTTGACTCTGTCAATAAAATCTCTGGTTGCTATTTTCTGCTGCTGTAAATTTCAAGCCAGTGGCCCACTATAAAGACTTTATGTAGCCCAAGGGTAAAATATTTGATTTAGCAGTGTTAAAGACCCTTTGGAAAAGAAACTGTAGAGAAGCATAGATGACCTACTTGAATAAATTCAGCCTTCATTGTTGAAGACTGTACCCATTCTAAATTGTTTTTGTTCTTACTGGAGAGAAATCCTATTGCTTCCTAACACATCAGACCTCAGTCATCTTGAAATTTTTAGCACTGCACTACAGGATTATTTTCCCTGTAGAGGGCAAGGTGTTATAAGCATAGGGTATACAACTTTATTATGGAGATGGATGACAAAGTTGATATTTATAATTCAGTGGAAAAAAATCAGTTCGTGGACACAGGGTAGCAATAAAGATGATAAATAGGAAATATTCTGATTATAACACATAGCGAATTTATGTGCATGTTTCATTTTAAAAGAGAGTTGGAAGAAACCATATAAAACTTTCTTCAACAGAAAATTAAATGCAGAGGTTAAAAGGTTATAGACAGGTGGTAGTATACAGTATGTTTATATGGTCAGTATGCTGGAAGTTAACTAAAAGTTCCTGAAAAACAAATTAGAAATCTTGATGTGGGAATTTTCGGGTGACTTGAAACAAATCTGCCTCAATTACATTTTCAACACTATGTATGGCTTCTCAAGTAACATTTGTAGTGAGTTCTCTTTCATGCCTTGCTGTGCCATTATGTTAAACACTCTATTACTTCTAGTCAAGTACATACTAATAGTAGAGTCAAGAAAAGTTTGTGGCCCTTGGAACTGGTATGTATTTATTTCAAGGAATGTTGCAGTTTGGGTCTTAAAGTATATGTATTTGTATATTTTAGTTGCTAGAATACTTGATAAAAAGGAGATAATGGCTGTACCGTCCAAAATATCTACCTGATAACTTCATTGTTCTGTACATACTTTAAAATATTAGAGAAGCTCTAAATGCATACCCCTTTAAAGGTCTACAATTTTGAAGTTAGCTTGTCTAATCCTATTTCTTCCTACTTTGGAATCTTAATTAGAAGGAGATAAAAACCATCATTTGACTAAATTATTGTCTTGAATCTGTAGCAAAAGGTATAATCCGCAATTGGGCCAATTAGTGTACCCCATAGTTAGCTATGCGGAGGCAGGCAACTTGATTAGATCTGACACCAGCCTAGTTCCCACTGTTGTTTTGCCAGGTATGATGGTCAGACTTCAAAGGGCTTGAGGCATCAGCAGGGCAAGGTTTGGAGGCCAGCTTAGGTCCGGTTGTTAATCTCTCTGCTAAAACCACAGCAGCCATCACACAAAACAAGCTTACACGACACAATCATGCGGTATTAAAGTTTGGGTTGAGTCATGCCAATTTGCCTTTGATTTTCTGATGATTGAGTAAAAGATGGCTACATGACTAGACACATACTAAAAATGTACCGATTAGATAAGTTCCTCAAATATTTGAAATATTTTTGATTTTTCAGTCAAGTGATATGACATGCTATTTATCTTAATGAAACTTTCTGGCAGAGAAATGTTTGAAATACCATTGTATTTAGTGTACTTAAATCAACAGATCTTTTGCCACATCTCATGCTTCTGTTCCTCATCATTCCAAAGCAATTTGCATAATAGTCATAATAGTATTAAAGAAAACTCTGTAAAATACTACTGTATAAACTCCAAACAGAACTTTAAGATTACTATTCTTTTCCTTACAGACATTTATGTTCCTTTAAAGTCATTCACATAAATGGAATTTCCTCATAATTATTTTCCACTTAAATGCTGAGTAAAATGCTGTTCAACTGATGTGATTACATAAGTGTTCCTTTCTTCTGCATTCTGATTTGTTGAAATGTTGCAGTAATGGTGACATGTTTCCATTCTGAGGAAAGCCTAGGGCTGCTTTAGTATTATTCCAAATGATTGAAATTGCCATCTTGCTGACTTTCCCTTAGGCAGCTTTAGGCCTGTTTCCTTTTGTATTTGTTTCTCATGTTCCATCTGAGTTTGGCTAGCAAGACATTACTGCATGGATTAACAAACAGTTGGAATATTCCTCAAGATACTGATATATGTCTATTGTCTATATTTGCTCATCAGACATATTTCTGTTGTCTATAAGATATACATAAGGATTTAGTTGTTTGCTTTCCTGTATTGTAGCTTGCTAATTGTCACTAAGAACAATAATATGAAGGAAAGTCTAATATTACTCTTTTAAGTAATGAATAAATTAATTTTAAAGCTTTGGTTTTATTTTTTACAATGCAAAATAGTCCCATTTTTGTTCATTATTTTATATCTTGTCAATAGAAATAACAACCATTATTATCATCTTTGAAATAAAAGCTGATACAAAATTATGGAAATGAAAGGTCAATTTAAAATTTAAATTAAGAGAAAATAAAACAAGTTGTTTGAGTTAATATTATGTTATAGTAGTGCAGGGAGGATAAAGAAAGTACAAATAGGAAAGGACAACCAAAAGGAAAGTGTTCTCACCTCCTTGTGGTGGTGCATGCTCAGAGACTGAAGTAAAAGGCCCAGTATGAAACTTGGGTTCCATTTGTTGTCATATTATTTCTTGTATACTCAGATAGTACTCATTGCTTAGGATACTCTCCGTCAGCTACGCAGTTCATATAAACTTTGCCTAACCTGCCCTTCTGTTTGTTGTCTCATACTCCAGTTTCTTCATGTATGAGCTTTCATCAATGCTTTTCTGGGGTTACAGCTTGTTGTTCAGATTTCAACAGTATGGTTGTAGAATGGTGTAGACAAATATTTTCTCATTATGCCCGGTCTGTGCAATTTACCCCAGTAGTCTGTAAAGCAGGAGTTCTATTGATAGAGAAATTTATATTATATTATATATTATATATTATATATTATATATTATATATTATATTATATTATATTATATTATATTATATTATATTATATGATGGAATGTTTAGGGTCTTGGGTACTTGTTTGTGGGATGTGTATAGATGATGTACACTGGCCCTTTGACTTTCACAAGGGTTCAGGGCACAGAACTCTCATAAAAGTAAAAAAAAAAAAAACCAAATCACTCCACTGAGTGCTCTCCTCTTTCTCCTGACTTCTTTCTGCAGCTGGCCTGACAGAAAGACAGGAGAGCGCAGAGGGAAAAGCCTTCTCCCTTCCAGTCTGGTGCCTGTTACCAGCACAGCCTTTCTTCTTCTTTCTCACCTGTGCTGGCGAGGGTTTCTCCCCCTGCACTTTCCTGCCTACCAGTGCCAGCATGGGCTTGCTTCTCTGGCATATCCACGCAGGTGAGGGGCAAGAGAGTGGTGGGGGAGGTCTTTCCCTCTGCACTATCCTACCTGCAAATACCAGAGTGGGTTTCCTAATTTATACGCACCCATGCAGGTGAGAGGCAGGAAAGTGGAGTTAAGGGAAGGTCTTTCCCCATGCATTTTCCTGCCTGCCAGCACGGGCTTCCTTCTTCCATGTGCCCACATAGGTGAGGGGCAGGAGAGGGGAGGGGAGGTCTTTCCCCTTCACTCTCCTGGCTGCTGTCACCAGTGCAGCCTTCCTTCTTCCTGTGCATCTGCACAAGCAAGAGGCAGGAGAGGAGAAGGGAGGTTCTTTTCCCCTGCACTCTTCAGCCTGCTGCCCATGTAGACAACAGGCACAAGACTGGAGAGAGGGAAGATCTTTCCCCCTGCATTCTCCTGCATTTTGCCCACACACACTGCCTTCTTTTTGCTTGCCTATGAGGCAACAGGCTGGAGAGAAGGGGAAAAGTCTTGTATGCCAGTGAACCTTTGCCCCTCCCATTAGCTTGTCTTTTGCCAAGGTAGTGCACTTGGCCAGAGAGTGGAAGGGGGAAAATGGGGAGAGGCAAGCAGGCACCTCGGAAATAATCAAATTTGCGAAGGTCAAACCTGAGAATGTAGGGGAAGGACTGTTATTGTTTTGAGTTTTCATCATTCCAGTTCAAGTTCGAATGGGTTTATATTGTCACTTAACCCACAGAGAGGGCAGAATTTGCTCTTTCCAAATAGATTGTTCTTCCACTAATTTTTTGAGCATAACTTTTAAGACTATAGGTTGTTGTGGGTTTTCTGGGCTTTGAGGCCATGTTCTGTTAGTATTTTCTCTTAATAGAACACGGCCTCAAAACCTGGAAAACCCACAACAGCCTATGGATTCTGGCCGTGAAAGCATTCGACTTTATAACTTTTAAGACTGTTGTTTTCTCCTTAGAATATTGTGTGCTATACATCCTGCTTATAAAACAAAACATTGTTTAAATGTTATGTGATTTTATGGTATGTAGTATTGTATTAGGGCCAGCATGGTGTAGTTGTTTGAGCATTGGACTACAACTCTGGAGACCAGGATTCAGTTCCCCACTTGGCCATGGAAACCCACAGGGTGATGTTAGGTATGTCACACACTCTCAGCCCTGGAAAACCATGTGATAAGTTCACCTGAAGGTCTCCATAAGGAAACAACTTGAGGGCACGCAACAAAACCAGCAGTGTGCACGGTAGTTCTTGACAGAGAAAATACTATGCGAGATCTAATTTTAGATGAACAAAGTAGAAATAATTTTTGAAATCATGCTAACTTGTGGAAAACGAAATATATACTGTAGAGGTTGACATAATTTCAGGAGAGCTATACAGAATTAGTTTAGCATAACATAATTTCAAGAGAGTTATACAAAGCTAGTTTAGCATGATTTGGAATTTCAAGGATGCTGTAACTATACACGCATTCTAGAGTCTACAGATGTACAGCTACTACTTTGCTACTTTGAAATGTTAAAGCAATTTGAATAATGTATGCATGCAAAGATTAAGTCTTTGGTTTTCAAAACAAAAATAATTTGCAGTCTTTAGAATGTGGAGAACATGCTGTCCAGGGTTCTTCTCCTCTGACATGTGGTTCTAGGATATCATTTTTGCTTGAATCTTTCCATGCTATTAGTGGGCGAAAATCAATTATATCTGTCTATTGTTGGAATGGTATCCACCCACAGAACTGAGTCACTTTGCTTCTTTCAGTCTACCCTAAGGTTATGGGTAGATTGAGGGGCTGCAGAGAGGAGGGGAAATTTGTTCCTCTGGTGGAGGTTGTGCTTGTTGTTGTTGTTGTTGTGGGGGTAGCTTTTGGAGACTTGAAATAGACATTTTCAAAAACAGAAGTAACCGTTGTGTCACTTCCAGCTTTGGAAAACTGATGAATGCAGCCTATGCAGTGCAGGGGGTTGAGGATAATGAGGTAGTTGTAGCCCTTTGACCAAACATGGCTGCTCTCCCTTGCAGTAAACCAGTAAGAGGCTTTGGCATGGTTGACTAAAACAAGACTACCCGTGCTTAGTTAGGGTTACAGGCATTTCAGACCTGTTCATGCTGTTGCACAACTCATTACCTGCTTATTCTATTATCTCTCCACTTTTATATCTAGCAGCTTTGAATAGTACCACTGCACCTAGGTTCCCAAAAGTCTCATTCACCTTCAGACAACTCCACTCTTTCTCTTTTGCAATCCTTTATGAATGGAATTTTCCCAGAATGGCAAGTCTCTTATTTCTTTTAAAAACTTCCTCTGAGCACATTGTTTCCATGCAACCTTTATCTATATTCTCCATTCCCTATACCCTACTGTAACTGAGCTGAAGTAATGCTAAAACATTTTTTCCTCTTTTATCCTTGCTTTTATTTGCTTCCATTTCCTCTGTTGTCATAGATGTATCTCATGTTGCACTGTATGTTCTTTAGAGCAGGTGTACATCTTCTCATTGTTTTGTTATGGAAAGAGAAGCCATGCCACCGTGACTGAAATGCTGAATGTACATTACAGGAACGGGGATATTTCAGTTACTACAGGGACTGTAGTACTCATCGGACCATTGCATTAATCTCCCATTCAAACAAAGTAATTGTCAAGATATTGCAACATATACAGAGTATATGTGGGGAAATACTAGATAACCAAGCTGGGTTCAGGAAAGGAAGACTCACTAGACAACATATTGCAAACGTACATTGACTGCTGGAGTAAACCAGACAATTTCAGAAGAATATCAACCTATGCTTTATAGATTGTAGCAAAGCCTTTTATTGTCCTGACCATGAAAAACTATGCATCACTCTAAAAGAAATGGGCGTGCCACAGCATCTGATAATCCTTATGTGTAACCTGTATTCTGGATGAGAGGGCACTATGGGGGCACATTATGAAGAAACATGGTTTCCATTTGACAAGGGAGAATCAGACAAGGCAGACTTATATCAGGATTTGATTTGGAGGAAGGTGATGTAAAAGTTGCGGGGAGGAACAATAATCATTTAAGATATGCAGATGACACCATATTACCAGCAGAAAATTGCAAGGGCGTGGAAAGACTATGGATGAAACTTAAGGAAGAAAGTGTAAAAGCAGTGTTACTGTTGAATATTAAGAAAAGAAAAATAATGATCACAGATGAATTACATTAACTTAGAAGTATATGATAGAGATCAAAATACTCAAAAACTTTCTATGTGATGACTGACTCACAAATCAAAGTAGAGGCAGTAGTCAAAAAATCAGAAGGTTTGTACTCAAAAGGTAGCTGTGAGTCCAAAAACAGACCATTAAATATCAGAGTCAGAATCATACATTCCGTAGTATTCTTAGTTTCTATGGATGGTTATGAAAGCTGGACAGTGAAGACAGCTGACACAAAGAAAATCAGTTCATTTGAAATGTGGTGCTATGGGAAAGTTCTGTGGACACCATGGAGTGCCCAAACAAATAAATGAGGAAAACAAGCCTGAACTTCCACAAGAAGTTAAATTGACTAAATTATTGTATTTTGGACACATCCATGAGATGACATGACTCATTTGAAAAGATGCCTAGTAAAGTGGGATGCAGTAGAAAAAGAGAAAGACCACACTACAGATGGGTTGGTTCAATCAGGAAAGCCATGGTCCTGAGCTTGTTAGACCAGAGCAGGGCTCGTGCATATCTCTCATTCATAGGTTCGCCATAAGTCAGAGCTGAATTGATGGCAGATAACAACAATGCTTCTTCTCAATATTTGTAAATTGCCAAATACGTCGGTGGCAGTATATGAATAGTCATCGTTGAATACCAGCAGAGAGGAAACCGTATCCCATGCAGGGAGATTAGTGTTTCAGTTGACTCCATCCATCTATCCATCCTATGAGCAAATGAGGGTTTCATAACAAGGTATGTGCATTTGATGCTGTAAAACCACACAGTGCAGAATTCGGCAATTGCAGCAGGTTTGAGGACCATTTTTCTGTTCTTGGGACCTTATGGGGCTGCATGGACAGATCAAAATGCCGTAAAAAAACCCATAAATTTCCAGAAGTCCTCTTCGGGGAAAAACTTTGAAAAACTGCTGATTTTTAAAAAATTAAACTGAAGGTCCATAACAGCCAGACTGTGGGGTTTTTCAGCCTTCTATTTTGCCTTCTATACTTTATACAGTCATTGTGAAACCACTGAGGGCTGTCATCCAGTGATCTGGAGCATGAGGTCATCAAAATGTGGAAGGCATCTAGTTCTGCTTCTCTATCCCATTTGAATGAGAGAATCTATGAGAGTGCTAGACTGGTGCCTGGAATCTTTGTTGGACTGAGTGAGGACCAATAAGCTTAAGTAAAATTATGAAAATTCAGGTTTTGTGTTTAGGTTCATCTCAAGTCTAGGAATTGGCAGACAACCTGTTCTCAGTGGTACAGCACACTTTGCTAATAGAGCAGGGATATAGTTTGAGAGTGTTCCTTGATTCAAAGCTATCACTGCAGGGCAAGGATGATTAGACTGGTAAGAAGTGCTATGGCCAGCTATAGCCATTCCCAGACCAGGATGATCTGACTTGTAATCCATCCTCTGAAAGCTTCCTGACTGGACGATTGCAATTCTGTCTACATGGAGCTTCCCTTGAAAGGGTGAAGGTGTTACAGAAGGCTGGTGCCAATGTGTTGACAGGAGCAGTGAGGACTGAGCATATGGCATCTATTTTGAAATCTCTTGTTGCCACTGAACCATTGGCCCTGATTTACTGGTCCTATTACTATTAATGTACTACCTTCTTTCTAGTCTGACCTAAAAATAAGTACTGGAATTTAAAATCAGCCTCCTAGGCTCTACTTCTAGTGCCCCAAGTCGTATGATCCAGAGGCCACTATGTGTGACAGGGCATTCTTGATGGTAACACCCTGATAATGAAACTCCTTTCTAATTGTTAGCCAGGTATCCCTTCAGGTACCTGTTACAAATGTATCTATTTTCACAAGCTTGAACCTGTCTTTTGGCACAGTTTTCTTGTATTACTTCTATTATATTTCAGTAGACTTCTGCCATTTATTGTTGTAAATATTTGTAATTTGTCATGCCATCATCATCATCTGCCACAGCAGACTGGAATGCTCACAGAGTCTTTCTTTCACACATCTCAGCCTAGCTTTTGTTAAAAACTGAAACAGGACATCATTGTACACTGCACCCAGGCTCAATCCACTGAAAATGTGATGTCTGTGGATCTTTTAAAGATTTCCCATAAACTTTAGGCATGTCAGAAACTTTAATAGGCCAGGAACTCACCCCATCTTAAACTTGTCTGTTGTATGTGATATATTGTCCCAACCAGCCAATTGTGTTAAGAAAGCAAACTATGGAAAGAAGAAAGGTAATAAGAACTTTCTATGTCTGATGAGTAAGCATACCTTCACAAACAAAGAATGTAACCAATTAAGGGACAAATGGTACATTATAAATATGTTGTTCTAACAATAGCTTGTTGGAACTGCTCCGCTGAAACCACAGTGTTTGGGGGGGGGTCCACTCAGTCCCTCCTCCTGGCTGTTTCTGTACACTAATTTGCAGCCTCCCAGAACAGTAGGTGGTTGCTAAATGCTGTGGATGTATTAAACCTTTCTACAGGTCACTGTGGTGAGGAACTTTGAACCCTTAATTTTAGGTAAAGTCTAGTCTAGAAATGGTTTGCATTTTTATTTTACTTTACTTTACAATTAGTTCTACTCTACATGTAATTTTTTCCCCTAACAAACATTTCCTTTGATGTATTAAATTTAATTTTAAATGCTACCTAGGAGAAAGATGGAGATTTGAGGTTACCAGGTCAGGTTACAGGAGTGTCTTTTTAGTTCTTAATTCTTGTACAATCATAATGTAGCATGCCAAAGCAATATCGCAAGAGTTTGGATTTTATCCAGCAGTAGGTCTGCAGGCATTTTCATAGTAGTAAGAAGTTAAAACTTTGTGGCTCTTGATTCTTCCCACAGCTGGGAGGAGCCAACATTACTATGGTAAAGAATAAGGGACAAAGGAAGTCAATGCACAGTGCTGTTACATGTGATACATTATCACAGGAGCACAAGCTCCTAGGATGTGCTGGAATGGACCTTACTTCACATACTATAGAGCTATTCCTCTTCCTTATTCTATTTTAGAATCATAGAATCATAGAAATGTAGAGTTGGAAGAGACCACAGGTGCCATCCATCCCAATCCCCTGCTATGTAGGAACACACATCAAAGCACTCCCAACAGATGACCATCCAACCTCTGCTTAAAAACCTCCAAAGAAGGAGACTCCAGTAAACTCCAAGGCAGCATATTCCACTGCCGGACAGCGCTGACCATTAGGAAGTTCTTCCTGAGGTTCAGGCGGAATCTCCTTTCCTGCAACTTGAATCCATTGCTGCTTGTCCTGGTCTCTGGAGCAGTGGAAAACAAGCCCGCTCCCAAGTGGTTTGTGCTTGATTTTGCTTGTAGATATTTCATTTTAATTGTGCATTGGAGAAGGAATGGTGACTTGGCATGTTGTGAATTAGAGAGGTAGGAATGTGCTGCTCAGATTATGTACGGCATTAATTTGGTGGATTGCATTCTGTATATATGTTTGTTACCAAAGGTGGAGCTGGTTGCAGCTAAATGGGTATTTTTACAAAAATGGATTTCCTTATTAAAGGTCAAAAGAAGATTTCCTACTTTCTGTTTTTGTACAAATTTAAAACCCCTTGAAGAAATGATAAGAACGGAAGTTGTTGCCAGTCTAATGTTGAAACAAGCGAAGACACTATAGAAATGTTTTTTTGATGTAGTTCATAAATGTGATAAATGTGATAGTTCATGTGATAAACTGTGGCCTTCTAAAGATTTTTGGACTGCAGCGCCTATAATATGGCCATTAGGTCTGATAAAAGGATCATAGTTATATTTGATTGCACATAAATATTGCAATATTTTCCTGACTGTCACTCATAAACATTGTCGGTTCAAGTGGCAGCTGACCAGCGCATTAACACTTTTTTTAGTGAATGCTAAGCCCCTTAACCTTATGGTGCCCTCTGGTTAGGAATGTGGGTTTTGGGTTTTCAGGCCACCAACGTCTCTTTCCCTGACATTTTGAAGTCCAAATCTGAGACTCTTGAGATGAGTTCTTGTGACATCACAAAGGCAAGAAATAGAAAAATTCAAAGGAAGCTTGAACTTTTTTTCTGGACTAGCTGATTGTGGAACTAGGCATAAGCAGAACGTAGACAAGTGACCTAAGAGTTTCCTAAAACCTAGCTAACCAGGAATGTGGCAATATTGAGCTATGGGTGGGACCCCATTTTTGATATTTGGTGGCAAAGTGCACATGCAGTAGCTTCAGTGATTGCCAGTATCCTGATTAGAGCTCATACCCATACAGCACATAATGAGTTTTTTTTCCAGGCTGTGTACTGCTGTAGAAGGTTCAGTGCCGGCTCAAATTGAGTGCTGTTTTTTCCTTCACTGGCGCTGCCAGGGTTTGTGCAACAGGAAGGCTCATGAATCAGGATGCTGGCCCTTCAGTACCTTTCCTTGTTGCAGATGGTATGACAGACCTAGCTGGATGTGCCCATTTGGTGTCTCCCCAGTCCAGTACTCTCCCGTCATTCTTGATTTTTGATGCACTGGCACGTGCACAAGTGCAACACACATATAAATAGCCTTCATTCTGAGCTATTGAGAATGACTGGAGATGAGCACCCAGGCTTTAAAACCATCCTGCAGACAAAAAACAAACTTGTTCCCCTTCTAGTTCTATATGTTGTAAGCTTTGTGTCCCACTCAGATACTTTGTAACTCTAGTTCAGTTCCCAATATAAAGGCCATGTGCAACTGTGGGAAGTGCAGCCACTATATATTATGAATCAGTACTTCCTCACAAGCACAAGTTCATACAGGCACTTCTTTTAAAGCTGCTTTTCCTAGAAATATTCCCATAAACATTTGTGTTAATCAGTGTGTCACCCTCCTTTAGTTTTATTGCATATTTCCTGAGAAATTGATAACTTCCTTTTTTGCTCTGGCTTTCAAGACAATGAGCAATCTTTTCCTCACTAACTGGTTTATGTTCAGATCATGCTATTTACACACACACACACACACACACACACGTATACCCTATTTGCTGGCGTATAAGACTCACTTTTTTTCCTGAAAAATACTGTTTGAAAATGGGGTGTGTCTTATACACCAGGGGTGCACCTTATATGCTGGTGAGTCTTATATGCCAGCAAATATGGTACATATACATATATATACACACTCATACACACACACACACACACACACACTATTGATTCAATTCTAGAAACAGTTTAATAAGCTTGGTAATTGAATGCCTTTGTACCATAGATCTTCACTAGCAAACTTCAGACCCTCTTTCATACCACTTCCTGCAAAGAATCCTGAAGTGCAACACAAGTTCTATTGAAGCCAGTTTTGACTTTTTAGTGTGTTTACTCTGTACTCAGACTAGGACTTTGGTTTTACTAAAATAATCTTATTGTAATCTATTATGAGAGCCAGCATGATGTAAGATTAGGGCATTGAAGTATGACCCTGTGGCCCAGAGTTTGATTCCCCTCTTGTCCATGGAAACCCACTGGATAACCTTGGGTACATCACACAAACTCAGCCCCAGAAAATCCCATGATAGTGTTGCCTTAGGGTCCCCATAAGTTGGAAATAACTTGAAGGCACACAACAACAACAACAACAACAATCTATCCTTGTGGCCGTATTTGTAAGGTTTTATTTTATTTTTGATCTATTTGTGTGTGTGTGTGTATGTGTGCCTTCAACTTACCTGCTAACCTATGGTGAACCCATGAAGTTTTAGTCCCTCATTTTTGCCATAAAAACAAGCACAAGATAACTTTGAAAAATCACTCCTGAACTTTAAAAGAGCCAGTGTCCAAATTTCTAGGTATAAGCAATCCTGTTGTATTTCAGGAAGTCATATTTCATCTGAGTATGAGTTAAGAATAGTCAAACTGGATGTATTTAGAATACTGTAGTACTGCTTGTAAAGTTGTCTTATTATCACCTGTGGAGAGTGAGTAATTTTGAGGCTCTTTTCAAAGTATACATGTTTGGTTATAGCCAACCCAAAGATGTTGGTGGCTGACCTAGTGACAATTTTCAAAACTTCTTGGGGATTGCAAGCTATCTGAGCAAAGAAAACCCTTGGTCTGACCTAAGCATCTCTTTATAGCAAGAGCTCCAGGCAATTTGTGTGTGGCAAGGGGTCTCAATTCCCTATTCTCACAGTGCCTTCAGGCTGTTGGATCTGCTTTTCACAGGTACATTATTTAACACTATGAGAATGGGGTGAATACTGGTAGACTAGTCATAAAACCTCTACAGGGAGAAAGGTGTTAAAATCAAGAAACTGCTACAGAAAGAAAGGAAGTTTGGGTTGTGTATAATATAGGACATGTATATAATATTTGAGGAGTAAAATCATTGAGAAGAGGCCCAAAGGTATGAGGTATTGACATTAATATGTACCATCTTGCTACTGTTTTTGTCTTTAGGAAATGAAAGAGCTTTGAGGCTCACATGAAATGTAAGGACCACATTGGGTGTTTCCTTGTTCAGTAAAAAAAAAACACATCTTTATATGAATAGTCCTGAGTTACTTCTACAGCTCAAATGATCAAAAGAAACTTTTCTTTCTGAAGTCTGTAATCTCACTGTCAGTGGGCTAGGGACTCAGTGCAAAACATTGCATTGTGTATAACTCCCACAAATTTAAATTGGTTTGAGTTATGACTCAGTTATAGACTTCCACCTTAAATGAATTGAAAGCTCCAGCCTAAAATAAGCATTAATCAAGATACACACAATCATAATCCATAATCACAATTAATGCCATTGTCAGCCTCTCAGTTGTCAAGATCTTCATTGTTTTTACTGTAGACAAAAATACGCAGGTGTCATATTGCTTTGAAATTTAGTTCTCTTGAAATTTAGCATAGCCTTTCTTAAGCAATAAAATTTCTACAGGATTAATTCTGTCATACCTGCATGTTCCATTCTGCATTTTTTCATCTACTAGCCAGTTCAGGTTCTTTTTACCTGGTACGGTGTACTTCACTGAATTGTTTTGTCAGATGCTGTCAAGCCAACCTACCATTGTTAAAGAAAATCAGACAAAATCATTTTGGCATAAGCCTTCCAGGAATAAGGCACAGAATATGAAAGGTTTGATGAAATCAAGGATTGGATTTCAATATTGTAAAAGACTGCCTGTCAAAAATGAAATATATTCTTTCAGAAGTTTTGAATAAATAAATGGTTTTTAAATACTGACAGTACACCTTATCCAAAGTTTTGAATTATTGGTTTTAAACTCTCATTGCTTTGACTGAAATACGTGAAATGTAAATCCTTGTTCCCTTCTGTGAATATTGATCATGTGTAGAAATATTAGGAATACCGTAGAATTGGTGCAATCAATTTTGAAATCCTAGTATCATGTAGATACAAGAACATTAATGAAAAGCAAAAATGCTGCTATGTTTCCTTTACACTAAGAAGCTTTAAAAAGGTATCCTGATTATGTTGCAAAGGGGGCATATATTATATTTCCATTAATTCTAACGTGGTGTTCGTGTTTATATTGCATTACTACGTTAAAAACCTTAGTAAGATGAAGGTGAAAAAATCTCCTTCCATTATTTTACTCTTATCTCTCACTTTGTCCTTGTTTTAAACCTGGAAGAGAACGAAGCTTTTGCATGAATTTTTGAAAACCCCATTTCTTACCAGTTCTCCACAGAAAGGGAAAGAGTGAGGCTAAAAAAAATGTGTAGGCATGTGTAGAAATAATGCAGTAAACAAAATATTTTCTAGGTGACATGGTAGTAATAAAAGAGGTAGGAGCAAGTAAGCAGACAATAGTGAAAGCTGGGCTAAATCGAAATGCACCATTCTAACTACCAAGCAATAGATATAAATGCAGAACAAAGAATTGTACAATTTGATATATGTTCACAGGCCAAGCCATAACTTCTGAGGAAAGTGCTGAATTGAGTGCTATCTTCCATGGAAGTTTATCCATCTATTTAATTTTATCCAAAATAGAGGTATCTGGTGAAGGGATGAGGTTGGGGAGCAAGATGGCCCTCTAGATATGTTAGCCATGTAGACAGTATAGGGGACATTCTTCTTCCCCAGGATACTTCATGGTCTACAGTGCCAGGGGTGTCAAACTCAGTTTCATCTTGGGCCGCATCAGTATTATGAATGCCTTCAAAGAGCCAGTTATATCTGCAAGACAATATAAATGGATCTGCTCTTTTATCGTACTAAGTAATTGCCTCTGCATTCTGTTATTACTGGGTTTTAAATTGCTTTCTCTCTGCATCCAAGATATGTCTGTGTGGATCTACCTTGTAAAGGAGAATGTCTGCTCCTGAAACTTACAAGAATGCCAATTCTTTTTGTCCCCAAATTTCAGGGAGGCTTCAGAAGTGACCAATGGCCCACAAAAACAAGTGGCAATGTATGTGCTCCACAAACCATGTTGATTCCTTCCTCTGATTTAGAGGGTCAAGAAAGACTTTATTATTTGTGACTCAGTTAGTTATTGAAATCACACTGCTCCTCGACTGAGACAAGCAGAAATTAAATCCATACTTGTTCTATGAAAACTGAAATGCGGAGAGGCATAGAGAAAATTTTTATTTTAATTTTATTTTATTTTGTATAATTTTTATTGAAAGTTTGTCTCGAAAATTAAAAAAAAAACCTCACACTTCCATGCTTAAATCTTCCGGTTGAAATTGCTTATTTCCATTCCATTACAAACATAATTGCCATCTTGCAGAGAGAAGAATGGTTACATTATTTCTTCTTTGATTTCATATACATTTATATCCTTACCCAATCCAATACTCTTTTCCATTCCTTCTCAAAGTTCTGAATAGATTTATTCTTCAAAGAAAATGCTAACTTTTCCATCTCTATCATATCCAGAACTTTTAACTTCCATTCTTCTATATCAATATATTTCTTTTCTTTCCAGTGCTGCTCATATGTCAGCCTTGCTGCAGTTATTAGATATAATAACATCTTCTGATGACTTCTTATTTCCCTTTGTTGCCCTAGCATATTTAACAAATAAAGCTCTGGTTTCATTTCAAAATTCAGGTTACAAATTCTTTGGATTTTGTCATGTACTCCCTTCCAAAAAATTTTTGCTATCTTACATGTCCACCACATATGGAAAAAAGACCCCGTCTTTTCATCACACTTCCAACAATTTAACTTCTCACTTTTTGTTATTTTTTGTAATCTTTCTGGGGTCATGTGCCATCTGTAAAGCATTTTATGAAAGTGTTCTCTTAAATTTAAGTTTGGTGTAAATTTTATATCTATTTTCCACACTCTAGCCCAATTTTCTAATTCAATTGGATGTCCCAAATTTGGTGCCCATCTAACCATTGTATCTTTGACTACTTCTGATTCCATTTCTCTTTTCAGCAATAATTTATAAAATTTGGAAATTCTTTTCTTTTGGTTATCTTTCATCAGTGCATCTAATCCATTCTCTTTTCTCTCAAATCTGTACGTATAGTTTTTGGTCCCTTCTAAATCTTTCTCTGAGTTGTCTCCATGGAAACCAATTTAGTTCATGCCCTTCAGCCTTTAATTCTTCTTCTGTACATATTCTTGGTTAGTCACTCTCCCATTTCAATATGGGAGTAAATTTGATATGTTAGTAAATTTCCTTGTTTTGTTGGGGCGATTTTCTAAGCTTCTTGTGGTGAGGTCCATACTGGTAGTTTTGTATAAATTTTTTGCTTTATTTGTGACCAAACCTTCGACAATGTCTTTCGGTTTTTAATGGTTTTTAAACTCTTTATTCAATGTAGATTGATCATAACATAGATATCCATGCCATCCAAATCTATCATTTCTTCTAACTCTTTAGTGGTTGTGTTTTCTAATTGAATCCAGTCTTTGATCCTATCTTAACGACATGTGTGGTAAAAGATTTTTAATGATGGTAAGTCAAGTCCTTCTCTGTCTTTTGCATCTTTGAGTGTTTTAAATCTAATTCTTGGTTTTTTCCCTTGCCAAATACATTTTTGTAGGGCCTTTTCCCATTTCTTAAATATCTGCTCTTTCCCTATCATTGGTGAGTTTTGAAAGAGGAACATAAGCTTTGGTAATAAAGACATTTTAAAAGCATTTATCCTACCCAAGAAGGATAAATTCAGATTTTTCCATTTCTCCATATCACATTTAATTTCTTTCCATATTCTTGAATAATTGTTTTTAAATAGTTCTTGATTCTTTTTTGTCATAGTTATCCCCAGATATTTTGTTTTCTTGGTCAGTTGATATCTGGATCTTCTCTCCAGTTCCGCTTGCTCTTTTATTGTCATATTAAAAGACATCATCATTGTCTTTTCTCTATTTATCTTATAACCTGCTTTTAGTCCATATCTTTGTAAAGTTTCCATCAGCACCTGAATTAATTCTTGTGGATCCTCCAAAACTATAATTACATCATCTGCAAACGCTTTTAGTTTCAGCTCTTTTTCCTTATTTTCAAACCTCTTATCTGTGGCTCTTCAATTATTTTTATCAGCAGAACCTCCAAAACAGCTATAAATAATAATGATGATAGCAGGCACCCCTGTCATACTCCTTTATTTATTGCAAAGCTTGCCGTGGTATCTCCATTTATAATTAACCTCGCTGATTGGTCTTGGTAAATCATCTCCATCCATTTGCAAAAATCTTCCCCCAAATCATATTCTTTCAGTGCCCTTAACATAAAGCCCCAAGAAACATTATCAAAAGCTTTTTCAGCATCCAGAAAAATAAGTGCTGCTTTCTTCCCCGGGTTTTTATCATAAAATTCAATCACATCTATGATTGTTCTAATTTTATCTTTCATGTATCTACCTGGGAGAATGCCTGTTTGGCTCTCTTGAATCTTGTCCTGCAGTGCATGCCTCAAGAGTTTTGCCAACATTGACGGAAATATTTTATAATCTATATTCAGCAAGGAGATTGGTCTGTAATTGTTAACTTCTCTTTTGTCTTTACCTTCTTTGGGTATCAATACAATATTAGAGTCTCCCCAAGTTTCCAGTTTACCATATTTCTCTATTTCCTTCAGTGTTGCTTGAAGTGGTTTACAATTCTTTTGTAAACCTTTTATAATATAATGCTGTAAATCCATCTGGTCCTGGTGCCTCATCCACTTTCTGACCTCTTATGGCCTCTTCTATTTCAGTAAGTGTTATTGGTTTATTTAACTGTTCTTGTGTTTCCTGCAATATTTTGGGAATCTTAACCTTTTGAAGAAATTCAGTTAAATTTTTTTCACTTTGATGGTGGGATTTTATTTCAAGAAATAGTTTTCCAAAATATTCTTCAAATTTCTGCTTTATCTTTTCATGTTGAGTAATCAGCTTCTTCCCATTTTTCAATTCTACAATTATATCCTCTCTCTCTTCTTCTTCAGTTTATATGCTAGCCACTTCCCAATTTTATTTGCTTGTTCAAATTGAGTAAGCTTTAACTATTTCATCTTCTTTTCTCTTTCCTCCATTGTGGTCATCTCTATCTCTTTTTGTATTTTTTTGATCTCCAATTGTAATGATTTCTTCATTGGGTTTTCTCTAAATTCCTTTTCTTTCTCTTGAAGTTTAGTCATCAGTTCTTGGTGTTTTTCTCACTTCTTTTTATTCTGGATTTGTCGTTGTTGTATAAAGAAACCCTCTCATTACTGCCTTAGATGCATCCCAAACCGGTTTCATCTTCATATCTTCTTTTATGTTTTCCTTGAAGTAATCTTTAAGTATTTCTTTTGCTTGCTGTACTATCTCCTCATCATTTAACAAACTATCATTCAGTCGCCATTAAAACTGTTTTACTTTCTCTTGTATTTGCAACATCACCGGGTGATGGTCTGAGATGATCTTAGGCAGTATATCTGTCTTCTTTACTTCTGATAACAAATGTTTAGAGATAAAGATCATATCAATTCGAGACCAGGATTGATGTACTTCCAAGAAATAAATAAAATCTTTCTCATTTGTGTATTTAGTTCTCCATACATCTGAAACAGATAACTCATCATACATCTCCAAGAAGGATTTTGGCAATTTACCTCTTGAGAAAATGTTGATTTTAAATTGCAACACCATTACATTTGTTAAAAGATGCTGAAATGGAGAGGTAAAACTCCTTTGCAGAAAAATAAAGCACAAGTTTGTTGTTACAAAATATAAAAATGATTAACAAATATTTTCTTTTCAGTGCTGTCTAATGTTAAATATACAATGTATATATAATATGTTTGTTCATATCCAGGGCAGCAACAGCAGGAAGAGGAAGCATCTCAGGTACCATGAAGCTGTCCATCTCAGCTGTGAGTGGAAGAAAAATTAGGTTGCTCTCTATCGAAGTGGGCAACATTACATCTCTTCCCCTCAGTTGTATTTGCAACTGAGATTACTGCTTCTTGTTCACCTGAGTAGCTCCTCTTTAGAAAAGCTTGATAGATGCTAGTGGGGCTTGCATGGTACACAGATGATTGGCTGTTAGTGTACCATCCAGAAGAAGACATATGTGCAGATGACCCTAAGTTAACCTCTATATAAGACACCAACAGAATTCCAAATCATCAGTCTTAAAGTTCTGGAACTAGAAGCTTCAAGATATTTATTTTTTGTATAGTATTCAGTTGTATTAAAGAGGATTGAGTGGTCCTCCAGGTATTGCTGAACTAAAATTCCGAACTTTTCTTGCCATTGACCATGCAAGTGGGGCTGCCAAAATGTTCAGCTAAACAATATCTGGAGAGCAGTATGATTCCCATATAAGTTTTAAAACCTTCTAGCACTACTTCTAGCAAAATAAAAAAATAATTTCCATATGTGCAATCCCAAGACTATTGTGTTTTTAATCAATTTTTCTAAGCTTTGGTGAGAATTTTAGGGATTTTTTTTTCTCTTTAGATATTTCTTTCTGATGAGCAGGCTGATAAAAAACTCCAAGATAGTAAGATGTGCACGTGTATTTGCAGTTCTGTGTTCACTTTCTCTTTTTTTGAAAAACAAAAACCCTCTTTTGATCCAACCTGAATATCCACATTTTATGTAGTGAAGAAGCACCAACTCTTAAAATTTTTTGAATGGGAAAATGAACACCCAGAGGATTGGATCTGAGATGTGGCAAAAGACTACAGGAGAGAGACTCTTCCCATTATCCATATACTCTGGAAGGACCATACTGATATCATCCTTGACACTTCTCTCATCCTTGCTGTATACAATCAATTGTTGCTCATTTTTTACTCTTCTCCCATACAACATTGATTTTCAGCTAATTTTGGGGTGCTTTTTGTAATCGTTGTCATCAGAGTATCTACCTGTCAGTTATTAAGGAAAGCCTATTCTAATAACTTAAGCACTGTATATTGCATCATGTCAGTTGTCCATCTTGTTCAGCACTGACAAAAAACCTTGAGGAGATTCATAACCAGGGTGTTCTATGATAACGCACATCTCTTGTTGCTAATTTTGATTTGGCAGCCAGGATTTTTTAGGATCGCTGAACTGGTGTGTGTAGTTTCATATTATACATGTAAATCACTCATTTGTTCAGCTCTCTCATCTGATCCAGAGTACTTTTCTTCAAATTGTACTTTGAAAAGTTTATAATTATATAAACTTATACGTTGTTTCAGATAAGTATATAATTTTACACAATTATTATTAAAGAAGGAAAAGAAAGTTAAAAGCCAAAGTACTTATTCTTCATATATCAATCTACAAAAAATGAAACCTTTATGTTGTTTGCCTAATATAGTTAGATATATTAAAAAGTCATAGGAGAATGCCAGTGATATTCCAGATTGATAATGATTATTCACAATTCACCATCCTTTTGTTTATATCCTTCTTTTCAGGGATAAATTTAAATTATTTAACAGAACTTTGCAGGTGCTGCAGCTGTTACATCAATGCTGCATGACTAGCACTGTCATAATGAGCTGAAAGATTCCAGTACCTTTATATAGTCTTCCTTCCAGTCTTCATTGTATAGATAATTTACTACGAACAGATTTTTACATTACTCTGGAAGCTGCAGAATTGCCATTCTTTCTATGCTGCTAAGGTAGTGTGGAAGACCAGCATGTCTTGGAGGGAGCTGCACTCCCATGAAGACTCACTTTCACAATTTTGATGTACTTCTATGTTCAGTCCTAAACTTGAATGCCCAGATGGCAGCTAGGAGTGCTTTTGCACTGCTGGCTGTGCACCAACTGTATCCATTTGTGGAGGCAGTGGCAAACATGCTCTGTTTAGGCAGGTCTTTGGCCTCATGCCTCCCCTTTGTGAAGTCCTGATAACACATGCCTGAGTTACTCTTTATTTAGACCACTGCACTATACTCTGCTTGACTCAATATAAGGCATCTTCCTATGTTCCCATGACTCTGTGTCTGAAGAGTGTTTAGAAATGTCAGTACAGAAGACTGATTTTAAGGAGTGTGTAATGTACATCTTGTTTTTTTTATTAGTTTCGTTTATTTTTTTGATGTTTCACTTTTTTGTATTATGCATCCAATTTGTATTTAGCTTCCTTTGATTAAAAAGTGGAATGCATATCTTACAAATTATTTTAAACACATTAGCCACCTGTGATAAAAAGGTGGGGTGTGTATTTAACAAACACATTTTTTTAAAATGCATAGGGGGAGGAGTATGGTTCTCCCTCTTACCAGCTTCAAGTTTTGAGGAAACTGGGTTAATGCTCACATGAAGAAGAACCAAAACATTTGTGTATGAGGTGCAGAGGTTCTCCTGTGATCTCAGCAACGCAGAAACAAACCGCTCTGCTGCAGCCCTGACACTACTATGGTAATTGATTAGCAAGCCTAAGACCACCAATGCCATTCTAATCTTACAACACTGACATCCTTAAGTTACTGAGCCCTCTCTTACAAGAAAGACTGTAGACTGGATAATAGCTGGTATGATGTTGATAATTTAATTTCTGGGGAAGGACTTGCTTGGCATAGTTCCTGAGCTGATGTTTATCAGCTTCTAGTCATTAGTTGGTGAAACTGTTTTTTAAATTCTGTTGAAGTTATGGTTTAGACTCATATTGGCACAGAAACCATTTTTATAACCCTTTACAAAAGACCTGGGCATTGTACGGCCCCCGGGCCACATACGGCCCTTTGATTGGCTCTGACCGGCCCGTGTAAGGCTAATTGGAAATTACAAAATAAACATACTTTCTAACTTTACCTCATGCATGGTCTAAAGCTGCATTGCTTTTATTTTGAAGTTTTTTTTTTATTCACGTGCATAATGACAGACGTGCACATGATTGGATCCTTGTCACAAGAGGACTTTAGCCCTCAAAATGTCCGCTAAAAAAAGAAGGGTAGATGCTGAATGCAGGGTTTTCAAAAAGAATTGGACTGCTAAGTATTTATTTACCAAAGTCAGAGGTAAAGCCGGGTGTTTAGTTTGCGGGGAGCAGATCGCCGTGTTTAAGGACTACAATTTGAGTCGGCATTACGAGACGAAACACGCTGAGAAATACAAAAACTTGACTGACACTGAAAGGGCGCGGACTTCGGAAGCTTTGCTAGCTAAGCTGCAAAAGCAGCAAGGCTGTTTTACCAAACTTCACGCAGCCAGGGATGCAGCAACCCAGAGCAGCTTTGTGATATCCCACAAAATCGCTAAATACAGTAAGCCGTTCTCAGAGGGGGAGTTTGTCAAAGAGTGCTTGGTGGACTCTGCAGCACTAATATGCCCTGAAAAAAAAGCGGCATTTGAGCAAGTCCCGCTGTCCAGGCGAACCGTGACTAGAAAGATCGAGGACATTGCGGGGAATCTGGAGCTTCAGCTGCAACGTGAAGTGGCACGTTTCGACTTTTTCTCCTTGGCTTTGGACGAGAGCTGTGATGTCCGCAACACAGCCCAGTTACTCGTATTCGTTCGCGGGATAACACCGGACTTCAAGATTACGGAGGAGCTGGCAGCAAAGCGGTCGATGAAAGGAACGATGACAGGGAGCGATCTGTTCACGGAGGTAAACGAGTGCATGGACACGCTGGGACTGAAATGGGACAGACTGACAGGCGTCACAACGGACGGTTGTCCAAATCTTACCGGAAAAAATGTCGGACTTTTGAAACGTATGCAAGATAAAGTGACTGAAACCGACGTGGATCAGAAACTGGTATTTTTGCATTGTATTATACACCAACATGTGTTATGCAAATCAGTGCTAAAAATTGACCATGTCATTGATGTTGTTACTAAAATAGTAAACTTCATCAGGGCAAGAGCATTGAACCACGGACAGTTTGTCGCACTTTTGGAGGAGCATGAGACCGAGCATCGTGACATCGGCTACCATGCAGCTATCAGATGGCTCAGCCTGGGCAAAGTGCTAAAAAGAGTCTGGGAACTGAAAGCAGAGATTCGAGAGTTTTGTGAGAAGAAAGGCAAAGACTTCCCAGAGCTCTCATATGAGGACTGGATGGCAGATTTTGCATTTTCTGTTGATGTGACTGCACTGATGAATGAACTGAGCACCAAACTGCAAGGCAAGGGCCTTTTTGTTCATGAAATGCACAGCCTGGTGAAGGCTTTCATGACGAAGATACAGTTTCTTTCAAGCCAACTGGAGAGCAACACTCTCACTCACATGCAAACCCTGAAAGAAGTCACACCACCAGCTGATCACCTCCGCAGGTACTCATCCATGTTGGGAGCATTGCATGGTGAGTTTTCAAGGCGATTTGAAGATCTCAGAAAAATCGAAGATGAAATGCACCTGATTTCCTCTCCCTTTACCTGCAGTGTGGATAATGCACCCAGTGATGTTCAGCTGGAACTCATCGACCTGCAGTCTGATGCAGTACTGGCAGAGCACTTTAAGTCAGGATCTCTGCTAGATTTCTACTCTTCTCTCAAGGAGGAGAACTTTCCAAACATGAGGAGACATGCTCAGAAGATGTTGGCTCTCTTTGGCTCTACATGCATATGTGAACAAACATTTTCAGTGATGAAGTTCACGAAATCCAGGTATAGATCCTCTCTCGCTGATGATCATCTGTCAGCTGTGCTTCGCATCTCCACCTCAGACATTCAACCTGACTTCGATGCACTTGTTAAATCCCAGCAGAGACTAGATTTCTCTCGCTGAACGAGAAAAGAGAACTTAAAAACACCAAATGAGGTGATTAGACTACAAATGTTGGCATGTAAAGGCACCAACTAGCAGTGAACTGGGACACTTTCTTTGGAAGCCTTTTTCTCAGAATCACAGTTCAGTGATGTTTAGTGACAGTTCAATATGATGTATCTTGCTTAATATTTGGAGTAGAAAGACAATATTGTGATGTCTTGAGAATGCTGAGAACCTCTTTCCAACAGTAAATGAAACTCAAAATGTGTTTGAGTGAATGTGACTGGAAATTTTCACTAATATGAGTCACAAATAGTGAAAAATGTTCATTTTGTTTACTATTGTTTTGGGAAATTTTATTTAATAAATTACATTTTTTTCTAAGGCAACCTCACTTTTTCATTGTTTAACTATAACATATACTCGTACCCAGCTTGTCAAAACAATGCTATTCACTGCTTTTTATAAAGAAATACAATTAATATTATGCAGAATTGAGTTCAGCCTTTTGGCCCGGCCCTCCACAAAATTTTAATTTCTCATGTGGCCCCATGGAGAAAATAATTGCCCACCCCTGCTTTACAACAAGGGTGGGAAAGTGTGTACCCCTGTAGTCCAGTAAATGATTTTTTTTATTTAAAAAAATTACCCCCACCCATGCATACTCTAAGGAATGTAGGGAACTATTTGACTAGTTTTTCTTCCTCAGTTCATTTTAGGCCCAAAACAAGCCTTTTTTTCAGCAGAGAGTGGCCCATCTTCTGGGTCACCTGCTGTTGGGAAAAAGAACTTTCCTGTGCCTAAAACAGAAAGCCAAAAACTAGGGCAAGGGGCAAAAAAAATCATAATTTGGAGGACGCAGAGAAGAAGTAGCTTTCTAGGGCCCCTACAGAGTGCCGGTTCCAACAGTTGCCCATCCTTGCTGTACAACAATGTGTGTTGAAAGTGAAATGACAGGAAGTTAGACAATATGTTCTTTTATCTCTCATTGATTGTGGTTGCCTTTTGAGCGGACTGTCTGAGTTAGGAGGCAAATACTAGTTCTTGTATGGCAAGCTGCAGAAGATGAGTCAAGAAAGATGTGCTTGATCAAGTTTGGGTTTCCAAAAAGTTTGAGTGCACCCCCTGTGCTGTTTAACACCTATATACCATTCCTCCTCTTTCTCCCTCTAACTTTCTCATCAGCACTTTGGTGTCTGAAGTGGAATACCAAGTCTTCCTGGTCATGTTTAAACTGTAAAATGTTCAAGACCAGCTATGTTGTATAGTTCCAAAGCTAGGTTGCTTTGCCATGTGCAAGAAAAACCTCTCTTCTTTACCTGAGAGTAAAACATACAATAATGTACTAAATCACTGTCAATTTATTACTCTGCCTGAGGTAGCCACCTGACTACATTTAATGTCCCAGTATAATTGTACAGAAATGCAGTCTTATAGCACAAGCCAAAAATATTTACTTGGAAGTCCCACTCACTCTTAAGTAAAGATGGAATTTTAAATTGTTCAGTTTTTGCGTTTTTATAGTTCCTTCATTTTAACAGTATTATCTCCCTAAACACATGGAATAAAGTAGCTTATAAAATAAATATATGGACCACCTAAACATTTATTGTAAAATTATCGAGACAGGAAGTGTATGAGAACTTTTCTTTAAATAATTCCCTATTCAGTTTTACAGACTGTCATTCATTAGAGGTTTTTAAACAGAGGCTGGAAGGAAACCTCACTGGAATGCTTTAGCTATAAATTCCTACACTAGCAAGAGGTTGGATGTCATGAGCCTTGGAGTCCCTTCCAACTCCATGAGGCTCTCAGATGAGGCATAAAATATCAGAAAAGAAAAGCGTTAAAATTAATTTAAGTATTATCTATGTAAGTGACCTTTCACTTATTTTTTGCAATACCAAAAACCATTTCCAGAAAATATGCAACGAGTATTCAGAATTTCATCCTTTTCAAGTATGTGTTCTTTCTACAGCCTACAGAAAGTGCCTTTCTACAGCAAGACAGGGTCTCAACATATCTATAAGACAGTTGTAAAACTCTTTATGACAAAGCCTACCTTGAATCCCACAGTTCTGGATAATTATAGGCCTTTTTTAACATCCCATTTCTGGGTAAGGTACTGCCATGTGTGGTAGCTTCATAGCTGCAGAGTTTCTGTATGAGAGGTGTTATTCTAATCTAGTTAAATCTGACTTCAGGCTTGGTTATGTGGTACAGATGACTTTTGTCACCTTAGTTGACAACTTATACTGGGAGCTGAACAGAAGGAATATGTCCCTATTGGTTCTGCTGGACTCTGTGGCTTTTGACACCATTGAACATGGTATCCTTCCAGGCCTCCTTATTGGGATGGAATTTGGAGGTGAAGTTCTGGAGTGGTTCTGTTCTTTTCTGGAGGGATAGGCCTGGAAGGCAGTGTTTGTAGAGTCTCTTGAAATTTCATTTGAACCTCCATTCTTTTTAACTTACTCATGAAGCAAGGAGAGGTTATCCAGATCTTTGAGGTCTGTTTCCATCAGTATTCTGATAACACCCAACTCCATTATCTTTTCCACCTAAATCCAAGAAACCTGTTTTAGTTCTATACCAAGTGTCTATCATTAATAGTAGAACAGATATGGGCAAATTAATTGAAAAGTAACCCAGACTAGATATAGGTGCTCCTGATCAGTTGAAAGGCAGAGCAGGGAATAAGCATTCGGCGTGTACTGGCTGGGGTTACATTCAGTTTATAATTTGGGTGTTCTCCTAGATTCAGCCCTAAGGATGGATGCTCGGGTTTCAGCAGTGGCCAGGAGCATATTTGACAGTTAAAACTAATGTACCAGCTGCTCCCATTCCCTGAACTGTCTGATATGGCCAAGATTACCAATGTTTTCATCACATTCCATCTGGATTATTGTAACATGCCTTACGTGGGGCTGCCTGTGAACAATGTTCAGAAATTTCAACTACTTCAAAGAGCTGCAAGCCAGATTGTTAATGGGGGCTGTTTTCAGACACTATATCTCTCCTTTTAACAACAGCTCTTCTGGTTACTGCACAATTCAAAATACTAATTATAACCTGTAAAGCCTTGTATGTCTCAAGTCTTGGTTATTCGAAGGACCATATTGTTCTATATGAGCCTGTCTAGACATTGAGATCTTCAAGGAGGGCACTTATTTTGCTCTTGCCACCCTCCCAGGCATATCTGTTGGGAACACCAGATACTGCCTTCTCAGTAGTTGTCCTCAGACTCTGGATTTCCCTTCCAAGGGAGGACAAACTAGCTTCCTCCAGCCAGATGAGAAAAGGGAAAATATTTAAAAGGAATTATTATAGATAGATCACAAAAGACCAGTTAACAAAAAGCAACAATACTTGGAGCATGCCACATTAGCCAGCAATACCCCACTGATTCCTCAATTCTTTGATAGAATCAAAATAACCAATGGTCCAGCACTCCAGTCGGTAGCATTTGGTACACTGTGAAGCTGAGAAGTAATAAGGATGTTGAGAGTCTTAGACTGGCAGATTTGCTGGATGTCCAGCTTGGTGTGTCCCACATAAATCCCTGTGAGACACTGAAGGAGAAGAAGTGTGAAAAGTTGCTACTCATTGCCACTATGCCTCTCCCACTCCTACTCATTCCTGCTGGTATTTGTGACAATATGCAGAAACAGTCTAACTGCCTTGTACAGGTTTACTCCACCTCCTTCTCTAGCACTACCTCTTTTTATATTCTGATTCATCCCAAAGTGGCCCACAGTGTAATGATTTTGAAAAGTTGGCTGTCTCAGTAGAACCACTGCATTTTTTTTCCCCTCTTAGATTGAAGAAGGGAATATGAGGAGAAAAATCCAGTTGCCATGACAGGAAGAAGTCAGTGAGCAATGGGTCCGGGGGACGGTGTTCCTTCTCCTATTGCCTGCCCACTCTGTCCCCTCACTTTGGGGGCATGCCTTACCTCAGGGTAAATTGGAAACAGCTATAGTGGGCAGTAGTCAGGGGCCATAACATGGCAAAGGCAAGCAAAGAACAACAGTGACACCACAATGAAGCACCTGAATCTTTTGCCCCAGTTTGCTAGGAGGGCTGGCCATGTTTGTGAAACACTGTGTAAGGTAAACCATATGGTACTTGTACTTTTTTTCTGCTTATCACTAGATAAACAGTTATAGAGGTTTTACACACACAAATGTTTCCTACCCAATATTTGTCTCTAAGGATATTAATTTATTTCTACTAATTGTTGTCCAGTATTTCATATTTCTATTTCCAAACTATTATATTATATAAGCTATGCATTCTGCTAGTATAAACACCAGGCCTATAATGTTTCCAAACTATACTTTGTTATTTAATGTTTACTGTCAAAGCACTATTCTGTTAACATAAAGCAAATCTACAGTAAGGGAATAGGGGATGAAATGGAATATTGCTTATTTCTTCCTGATCAGAGTTTCTCTTCAACTGAGCTGTGGCTATAGACTGTTTCTGCTTCGGCTGCATCATCATCCAAACTAAAAATAACATTTCCATAGTTTAATTGGCAGAGTTGTTATAGCTACTTCTTTAATTCTCTTTAAAAATAGTGAGGTAAGCCAACATAAATATTAAATGCAGTCAGAAATTTCAATAAGCAAAAATTCTATACGATCCGAAGAGAATTCAGACTACCTTTGGTATGACAAAGCCAAGACTGATAAGGAATTTTCTAACCATTATATCCGAAAGGCGTTATTGAATGTTTGGAACAAGTTCAATAAGTCTCGCTACTCTAAAATACCTCTTTCGGTCTCCCCCCAAGAAGTTTTTTTCAGAAGATGGAAAAACTCTTCAGAAAAATGGCTGTGGTTCAAAGATATAATTACTCTTACTTCATAGAATATTTACAGATTGGAAATTAGAGAGGAATTGGAAAAAGAAAACATAAAGTGCAACTGGTTTCCATACAGACGACTTATGGAAAGATTTAAAATAGATATGAAACTAGAAGTCTTTGCAAAGAAGGATGATAAAACGAGTTTGAAAAAATAATCTTCAACAATGAGAGTAACCAAATGTCAAAGATTTACAAAATCTTACTCTACCGGGAGAGGTAAAAAGAAACAATAAAGGAATTTATGATTAAATGTTCAAGAAACATGAAGAAGTTATTCAATTATGGCATTGGAAACAGACTTGGACACAAGCATATAAATTTACTATAGCTCAGAATTTAAGAGAAAATTATTTGAACATGCTACACCAATGGTATTTAACACCTGAAAAGTTAAATAAAATATACAAGTCCATTTCTGGGATATACTGGAAGTGTCAGGAAGAACTAGGATCATTTTACCATCTTTAGTGGACATGTAAGAAAACTGAAAGATTTTGGATTAGTATCCATAATAAGATATTATGGTATATATAAAATTTTCAGGCATAAGTTTCCTATGGCTCCAAAACCTTACCTGTTAAACATGACCCATGATCTGTACCCAAATTTATTGAAAAAACATTGGAGAGTCAAGCTTTATTTGATAACAGCAGCTAGAATAGTCTATGCAAGAAAATGGTAAAAAAGCGATATCCCAACAATAGAGGAATGGCAACGTGAAATCTTTGAAATGAAAACCGTGGACATTTTAACCAACATAGACAATATAACAGATATAATATTTATCGAGGAGGGGATATGAATATATGCTAGATTATATATTCATATATAGACAGTAAAATATGTGTGGGCTATTTAAGCAAATTTCAGTCTAAGTCTATTTTGAGTCTATTTAAAAAACTCAGGAGTTACTCTACTATGAGATGAGGGAGTGAACATAGAAGTTTATTAATAAAAAATGGTAGCAGTGACAGAACATATAAACCCAAAAGTATACTAAGGAAGGATCGCAAGAAGCTTTTTTTTCTTTCCAATAAGGTTTTTATTAAGTATATACATATACACACACACACACACACACATATTATTATACCTTATGTTATACACATTTTTATAATTTTATGTTATTTAAAATACTAAATGTCAAGAACGTAAATCCAACAATAGTTAAATATTCAAAGTCAAACCAGGAATTATGGAAAACTGGAAAATATGGATACAGTAATATTGTTTGTTTGTCTGTTGACTTGTTCATGTGCTTTATTGTCTTGGTTTTGTCCTTTGCTTTGATTTAATAAAAAATTATCTTAAAAAAATGAAATTTCAGTAAGTAACTGCCAGTCTACAATATTGCTAGTTCAGATTAACCAATTTACAATGCCATTCGGTGGATGTTCAGTGGCACTTTCTCCCAGATAAGAATTTATAGCGAATCCTTAAAATAAGTGTAGTCTCTGCATATTGCATTTTATAAATTTCAGTCAATTTTTTTCTAATATTTAATGTTTGATTAGGACAGATACTAATTTAACGTGCACATTAAGGTATATTAATGCTGGGGAAAAAATCTAAAAATTAGAATCATGGCTTTGTAACTAGTTGTGGTCACTCTGCTGATAGATAACATCTGCAAGAAGAATAGGAAGAGAAGAGGTTATCAGCAATTCCCACTACCACAGCAGTTCCACATGTGCACTCTAAAATTGCGCTTGGAGAAGGTGACACTAGGAAAAAATGGGGTTGTCAGACAAAATCAATGCCTTGCCCCCCTTCCTCTAGTGAAAAGCCTCCATTGGATCCTGCTTCCCTCTCCAAATGGAAGGGCACCTTCCATTCATGGCAGGATATGTCTGGATGCAGTTCAAAAAGCCAGAAAGTACCTCATGAATCATTTAGTTAAGCACTACTCAAAGTGGTGGTCTATGGACTAGTGCTGGTCCATTAGCAATTAGCTGCCAGTCACTGGTGAGTTTCCAGAAAAGAAAGAAACAGTTGTTACCACTAGGAAAAAGATGGTACTAGCCCCTAGTACATTGGAAAAGGAAATTGCTGGTCCTCTGCATCAGATAGCCTGAGATGCAATGGTCTAGTTGAACCTCCTGCTCTGAACAGAATTTAACTACAGATTGCTCTCCAGCTCCTCCTCAAGTGCCTCTACTACAGAAGACCCCTCCACTTCTGAAGGTAGCCTGTTCCGCTTTTAAACATTACTGTTAGGAGATTGATTTTAACATTTAGTAAAAATCTTGCTTCCCTGATATTTCTGCCCATTATTTGTAGTCCTGCCTTCCAGAGCAAAAGTGAATAAAATACTTAATGTTTACATTAAAAAGTATATAATCATCAGCATAAGAGCCACACACTAGTGTCCTGCTCTGACTTTTTAAAGGGATAGGCTGCTTCTGAGGCAATAGGTTTTTATGTAAATCCCAGTACATATAAAATTGAAAGCAGTGGAATGCAAATAGATGACTAGGATGTTGTATACTTTATATACTCATGGATAAGTCTAGAAATTTTAGTTAAAAAATTGACCCAAAAGAACTTGGGTTGACTTATCCATGGGTCAGTGCAAGAACTGTACCTTAAGTTCTGTACCTTAAGTTCTAACTGTACCTACCAAAAAAGGAATCATCCCCTTCCCTAAGTAGAGTGACAAAAGGCCAATCCCAGGAGAATCTAAAAGAAGCACAGACCCCCCTCTGTTGCAGAGCCTCACCTGACCTTTTTGAATGCCTGGGCAGGAAAGTGGTGGTGGTGGTGGTGGTGGTGGTGGTAGCAGGTCTTTGGCCCTTCCCCTCAAGAGAATAGAGGGGTCAGTGCTTTACAGACTAAGCTCTCACCTTTCACCACTCTACTCAGAGAAGGAGACAGTTCCTTTTTTTGATAAGAGTTAATACTGTACCTTGACTTTTATCAAAACAAGAACCATCTCCTTCTATGAGCAGAAGTGGTGAAAGACTTTTTTGAATGCCAGGACAGAAGAATGGTGGTGGCAGCTGCCAGCCCCCTGAGGTGCCGCTGGCATTTTCTCCTCTGCAGGAATGATCTTCAACTTATCCATGGGTCATATCAAAATCTATAATTTTGGCCCCAAAACTTGCCCTTGACTTATACATGAGGTCAAATAACACACAAGTATATACAGTATATACTGCAGAGAGAGAGAGAGAGAGAGAGAGGTGTAAGTTGAGTTAGGCAAGATAGCCAGTGAATTAAGACATATAGTTATTTGTTCACTGATTTCTGGATGCAACTCTTCCTTTCCCCTGACAAAATGTTTTGTGCGGTTAGTACCAGATAGCCCATCTCGATAAGGAGCCTTATGGATAAATATCAAATTATTTGTGAAATATTTTCAGAGGTCTGGTGGTATATTAGAAAATTTACAATAAATTATGAATTATTCAGCAAACAAAAATAAAATTGTTTTTTACATACTTTTGCCATTTTAGATGTTTATGAAATCCCTGGAAAAGTAGTTAGCAGTTTATATCATTTATAGAAAAAAACAGAGAGATATGTAAATTATGCTGGTTTAAAACAACGTTTGTAACCTACTAGCAATGTTGCAAAAATACTTGCATGTTTGAAAATCACACCAGCTATTCTTGTTTCAATTTTCATTTAATATATTGTTCTGTATGATTTTATGATAAACAGATTATTCCTTGAACAGGAATTAAGAGTAAAACTGTCAGGAAGAGCTTTTGTTGTCAGTGTAGTTCCCGCCTCATGTTTTATAAGAGATTTCATGGTCCCATTGTAAAAAGTAGATGATTTAAAACGTGTTACCAAGATAAACTTTCCCATTGTCATTAATGAGGATGGGTAATACTGAGTGACAAGTGCATTAGGGATGACATAGAAAGAGCTGTAAGATTTGTCAGAGCACATCACTTCAGGCTATGAAACCTGATGGCTTTGGTGGGGTGTAATTTTTTTGCTAATGGGCCAACCTGGTAATTATTCACCTAGGTGTTTCAGCATCTTGTTGCTATAACATTCTGATAGCTTTGGTGAAGCAAATCGATATTAAATAGAACTTACAAAAGGCTAGAGAAAATGACCTCTCTAATCAGTGGCAATTCATCATCCTGAAATATCTATTTAATTTGATAAACAATGGTTTCAATAAACCTTTTCTTGGTGAAAAATGCTTATGCAATGGTTGGGGTTTTTTTTAAACTGGGGAGTGCTTTTAGTTGCAGATGAACTTTATACTTTTACATAAAATATGTATGCTTTCTTGCCACAATAAAGATCTTTAAATCAAGACTTAACATTGGGACACTAAGGCATGTAATTTACATTGACTTAAAGAAAGAAAGAAAAAATCACATTTCTCCATAAAGAACACTTTTAAAATATTTATCATTGAACAATTAATAATTTATGGCTTTTTCTGGTGTTTAAAATCTCTCCAAACTACAACGTGCCTATCAATTTCCATTTTGAACATGCAATTGGTCACTTTTTCGCCTTGATTCATCTTGCCTGGCTGCCAACCAAATTTTGCCTCTGTATACCTTCTTGACACTAATAATGACTGAGTTTCTGTTCGTTTGCGTGCAAGATTTCCCAAGCGGCAGTTTGGGGCTGGGATAAACTATCTATCATGATTGCGTACAACTAATCTGCCTCAACCAAACCACCCAGTGATTGAAATTACATTTGACAATTCACCTCTCCTTGGCGTGCCTGAGGTGAACATAGCTACAGACCATCCCCGGAAGGGCATAGCGGCTCTTCCATATGCTGGGGAGGATCTTTTTATTTGTGTCAAGAGACGTTTAGCCAAGCATGTAGAAAGAGGGATGGGTGTTTTTTCAACTTCTTCATTTTTTCAGTATATTATGTTTAATTTTTTCATGGCAGTAATTGGTTTTTGCAAAAACCGGTGTTTTCTTTTAATGATAATTCATTAAACTATCAGAATCTGTTTTCTTTAAAATGAACTGATATAGCAAATGTTTATATAATTTGTACCTAGGGTTAAAGTAAGATGTTTATGAATCATTCATTACTTAAGAACACTCTTACATTAGTGAGATGTACAGTAGTCATATAGCTAATGATACATTTCTTACTTCAATAACCTTTTCATTCTACATCTCCTTGGAACCCTGTAACTTACTGCTGACAAAGGAAAATCACTTGTAAAGCATTCCTTTGTTACATGTTATTTTTCCTGCAGGTGAGGGAAACCGTGGACATCTATTGTGAGATTTCTGTATCTGTAAGAGTATTATTGATTATTGATAGTTATAACCCACCACTTAAAAATCTAAGACAACTATTTAATTGTATTAAAGTGAATAAGAGTAGAAGATAACAGCAGATAAAAGTTCAACACCTGTAGATTTTCCTGTTGCTGCCAAAATGCAATGGGAAATGCTACAAATGTGAAATGTTTCCTCTGTCAGACCTTCTCATTCCTTGCATAGTACCATGAAATAGAACAGTATAGAAATATAGTCTAGTATGGGATAGCATAGCAGGTTTGGTTTTTTTAAAATATATTTGGGCCAGAAATGTACAATTTGAAAAAAATATGCAGTTTGAAAACTGATAATATGAATTTGCAGGGGGAAGGTAGTTTTTAAGTACTTAAGCAGCAGTTTTGGCTAAAAGAGAGTTTTGGAGTACAAGTTCTGGAGTACAGCTACTAATTTTGGTAGTATGGATTTTATTAGACAGCACAAATGGCTCTTACACTGGCGTGTCACTGAATTGGGATTTACATTAGTGAATGACCCACTGGATTGTCCTGTTAAGTAATGAACTAGGGTGGATTTATAAATAAATTACTGCTTGTATGGTAGGTGAGAGTTACTTATTCACCTGAAGAAAATGACACTGATGTAGAATATAAGTGAGCAGCAAAACATTTTTTGTGATTATTTGTCTTGTTCTTGAGTGTGGAGCAATTTGTGAAAATAAAATAGTTACTTTTAAAAATCTGTAGTAATGTATAATAATAGTAGGTTTAGTAAGTATTATTTGGGAATATTACTATTAGTACTAGTTATTAGCAACAATAATTAATGTTCATGATATAACTAGTATTTCATACACTTGGCTCATGAATGGCTCCACTGGTCATGGAAGCAACTTCATATCCATTAGAGGCTCCTCTAACTGAAAAGGATGTCATTTTTTACTTGTGGAGCCAGTACCATCACACATGCTATTCCAGAGAGTCCTCGGAGCTTCTGGAACAGATTTTCAGAGCATGAAGGTATCTTCTCTCCCTATCTCTTCCCTGATTGGAAATGTCCCAGACAGAGTGTTGTGTTCATAGAGACTTAGGAGGTAAGCTTTAGCCAATAGTGTCATTCTGATGGAGCCAAAGCTTCGTTTATGGAAACCACATTTTCATTCTTTTGTGCATATCAAATCCAGTACTTTGATTATGTTTGCACTAGCCATTGTACAAGCACTTTCAGAATGACTATTGGAACACACAGTCACTAGCAGAACCTGTCATCACATGTATTTTTTCTGTGGTGTTACCCAGGATGCAACTAGTGTTTTTCCTATCTGTTGTGATACATTAGGTTCATTGATGCATATATGCAGCCAGGGATTCTGTAGGCCAACTGTTGGTTCTGTAGATTAAGAGCGGGAGCCACCCAGAAAATTCTAATTCTCCACCTCTCTGACCATACCTCTGGAGCTCTACTTCGCTTACGAGAGAGTATGGTCTGTTCTTTCCCAAATAGAGCATCATGTGTGTACATTGTTTACACTTGCTTAGAAAGTCCCAGCTGGAAAAAGCAGTGAGCTTGGGCAGGGAAGCTCATTGCCTGTATTTGGGCCAAAATCATCTCTTCCCCCAGAGATCCTGAAAAATCACTTCAGGGAGAAAATACAAGGCTGTCTTAGAGCCAAATATCATCTGCCTTCCTCCCTTAACTGGAAATTAGCTCTGTCTTCCTGTTACTTCTAGCTGGCTGGCTGGCTGTTGGAGTGATCTTTGTCAGAGAAGGAGATAAAGCAGTAGGTTGGGTTATTAAACTTCTGACATTCCTTGCTTTCAAGTAATCTGTTTGTGGTGAGTAGACTAGGTCTGACACAAGGAAATTAAGGAGCAGTGGGGAAATAAATGGGTGTTATTTCTTTTCTATTCAGAGAGTTCCCATCCCTACACTTGACTCTGCATTCAGGATAAACTTACTTCTGTTATTTTGCCCTTTTTTCTGCCTTTCCTTGCTGGTATAAGAGAAAAGAATGCAGGTGAGGTTCTTGACTTGGTGTTCCTTAAACCAGATAGAGCCCAGCCTGCAGCAGGAAGAAGGGATTTTCTCAAGGAGTACCTTTATGTGCAAAGCCAGTGTGGTGTAGTGGTTTGAGCATTAGACTGTACTTCTGAAAATCAGAGTTCAAATCCTAGCAAAACCATGGAAACCCACTGGGTGACCTAGGGCAAGTCATACTCTCTGACTCTCAGAGGAAGATAAAGACAAACCGCCTCTGAGGAAGTCTAAACAAAAAAACCCATGTTGTGTTTGCCGTAGGGGTACCATAAATCTTGAAGGCACACAACAACTTGCGTGTACAGGTAAATTTGTTGTAAACACTGCTCTATCCCCTTGAAGCTCTGATGCCAGAGCACTACTCTTTCTTCTACTCTTTGTTTCTGGGGAGAGATCTAGAAAGCAGTGAACATGTACAAAGTAGGTTTTCAAAACAGAAGCAAAAAAGATGATTCAACTCCAATTCAGAAAACCAAAACAAAATAATATATAATCCTATGTATGCTTACTCAGATATAAGTCCCATTATGCTGAATGGGGCATCTTCCCACATAAATGTGCATAGGGCAACAGGGAGGGGAAAGGGTTTGCATTGTATGTGCAAGCCACTGTGTGATCCCTGCTACTTCTGCTTGTTTCAGAGTCTCTTAAAATAGCAGTAACTCAAACTAATAAAATTCTTTTCCCAGATAAAATGGAAACAGCAACAGGGGTAGATAAATGAGAGAAACAGCCCTGGATAGCAAACATTCTTGGAAACCTCTTCATCCTTTAGCAAACTTTTGATAACTTTTCAGTCCAAAAGCCAATATACATGAGCTTTTCAAATAAATGCAGTAGCACAGAGAAGTCACTGGAGAGGTTTCAGGGAAGAGGAAATAATCACCTACCTTCTAGAATGCAATGCATTAAGACCACTGGTTTAAGCACAGTGCAATCAATGTCCAGTTTAGGGGATGTACTGAATGTTTTACGTTCATCTTACACCTGGAGAGAAGAGATTGTTGGGAATAAATTCAAACACTCATTCTTCACATGTTTGATGAGCTTTGCTTCTTTCCTGCAGGCCTTTTGCTCAAGTCAGTTTTACAGATTCTTTCAAAGAGCTAAATAGCAAAGCGCTTCTCTTTGTTCAGCTTCCTATTAAAGGAAATAAGGGCTCTCAAAACAGAGTGCAAAAGCACTGAAAAGGAAGAGCCACGTATGTATTGAAGACCATGAGCGTACTGGCTCTTGGAGGGTAACTGCTGTGCTACTGGCTTATTCCAGGTGTCTTTTGCATACAGTTGGCAAAAACTGTCCCTTTCATCCACAGAAACAGTGATTATTTTTCACCATTAAAGTTTAAAGATGTGAAAATTGGAACATAAAAATTCTGCCTGAAATAACAGAAGGGCACAGGAAGAAAGCATGCCCTAAATCTAAAGGCAGCCTTATACTTGAGAATCATCTGGTTGGTTTCTTGCAGCCTCTTTGTGAAAAATAGATTCTTGTCTCTACTATTTTGTTTTGCTCTGGTGAGCTGATAGGAGTGACTATAACCACACAAAAATGAATCAGTTTAAACACTTATTGATATAATAGGCAAGATGATGAAAAGCAATGGATAATTATTGGTTGTTGTGTATCTTCAAGTCATTTCTGACATATGATGACCATAAGGTGCACATATCATGGGTTTTTCTTGGCAGAATTTTTTCAGAGGCAGTTTGCCCTTGCCTTCCTATGAGGCTGAGAGAGTGTGACAAGGTCACCCAGTAGGTTTCCATGACTGAGCAGGGATTTGATTCCTAGTCTCCCAGTGTCCTAGTCCAGTGACCCAAGGGGTCATTTTCTGGAGCTGAGTCAACAAAATCAGTATCCTTGAAAGTACCTGAAGCTGAACTGGAAATAATTGGTCAGGCACTTTTTCAGGAAGGGAAGATTTGCAATTGGCTCATGCTTGGACCAGTTGTAATAATATGTTCACATTATGACTCTGGTAAGTCAAAGTTTGTTCAAAAGAATTCATATAGAATGGATATCAAATTGTCCATAATGAAGTGGTGTTTTGATTCCATGGTTTTCCCAATATTCTTCAGTGTAGTCTGCAAACGGAATGGATTAAATGAATGCATATGCTGTAGATAAGAAGTTTAGCAACTGAATTCTTCATGAGTCACAATATGGCAATCAATACTTCATCTTCTTAAGGATGTAATTATGGGATTTTCAAATATGCATTTGACATCTGAGATACTTAATCCTATTAGCAATCAGAGTAACAACAGTAACTGGTTTTATTATTAATATATACAGAATTGAAGAACTAAAAACAAAAAGTGGAAGTATAGAAGTAACCATTAGTACTGATGGGCTTTTTTGAAGATCATGCAACAAAACTTTTCCCGTATTTTGGTTTACCTTACAAAGCATCTTACAATTACATTTTCGTACAGATTTTTGCTATCATAAATTTTGACTTAAAGCAGTGGCATGCAATTCTTGAAGACAGGCTTAATGTGCAAGAAAAGACTTAAGAAACCATAGGTATGTAGTTGAGTTACTGTGAATTTTGCTTAATTTTTAGCATCTTTACAGAAATAAAGGGAAAGGTTGCTCTCCCATAATGCCTTTATGGAAATTGGGTGGGTTTGGTTTATTTGTTCTTCCATTAAGCAATGCTGCCTTGGTCAAAAGTATAAAATGTTGAAATTTCATTCTATAAGGCTTTGAGCATAAACTTTCTGCTACTCATTCATGCAAGATTTCAGTATAGTCTGGGCAGGCAGTTTGATGTACTGGGATTACAACTGAAACTTGATTGTGGATTGTGTACCAGACATCAAAGAAGTTGGTTACTTGGCTTTGCTGCCAAGAGTGTTAATGATATACTAACAATTCTGCTTAGGTGTCAGACCTGCCTGTAGAATAGAACCAGTGGATAGTGTTTTGACTGAGGAATGTCTGTGTTGCTTTCTTTGGTCTAAAGCAAACTTCCCCAAGTGTGTTGAACTGCAGCTGTATTGGGATGGTGAGACTTTTAGTCTATCAGCAAGCTGTGTAAGATAACTCAAGTAGACAAGCATAGGAATGATAATTCCTTCATTGTTCATCCACGTGATGCCCACCAGAAAACTTGGACAAAGACTTTCATTACCATCATCCATCATAGCCATCATCCACAATGGTTGGGTGTGATGAATCTACAGAGCTAGAGAACACTTGGTTAGAGAAGGCTGTTATAGTAACTGTAAGAGAATTCCTCCACAACCATTTTACCAGATGCTTTGATAGTTGTGGTATGTTATGAGTCTCTTTCTTCAGTGTATTTGGATGGGTATGTACAAATTTAATTGTTCTGCAATAACAAGAAAAGAATCATGAAGCAGAGCAGAGAATACTCAGTTGTCTTGCACCAGAATTCTTTCCAGGTTCTAAAATGAAGAAAGAGTATATAATAAGACAACTGAAAAATGACAAAATATTTGTGTGAGAAATGAATCCAAAGCATTCTGTTGTTACTGAAACCTGAATAACAGTTTTTTCCTTCTTATACCATTTTAGACTTCAGGTTTCTATGGAGCAGATTTTTTTTTTACATAGTGTATGTGACATAGGTTCAAAATGAAATGAGAAGTGATAAAGTAGTCTTGTTCCCAAAAGTTAGAATGAAACGCCTTTATAACTTTAAGCAGTACATCAGCAAACCAAGTCAAGAATCAGAGATCAAAGATGGATTTTTTTTAAAAAAAAAGATTTTGCTTAATTCATCTCTCCTTCTTGAAAATGCATTCAGTGCTGGAACCAGTATCTCAAATTGTCTTCTGATCATTTTGTTTCAGGAAGCATGTATATAATAATTGGTAAATACTAAAGGGCTCCAGGAAAGTACACCTTGCTCTTATTTTCTTTTTAAAGTGGATTAAATAACTTCAGTTAATGAAATGTTTATGTAGTTTGCAGTCCCATTTTCATACATTGGATTAGAGACTTTCGTCTATGTGTGTGCATGTCCCTAAAAGTCTAAAGATGCTAAAATAATATTTCTTTCCCTTTCATATTTATTGTATTTTGGAAAAAAAATGAAAAATAATCTGGAATATAGATGGATGTATTTGTTATTGATGGAACATACACATCCATATGAGGAGAGTAGGACAGCTATGGCAGGAGACTAATTTTGTAAGTTAATCTGTTCAAGTCATGGCCATCCAGACTCGCATATAAAATTTTTGTGATCTCTGACAACTCATAAGATTGGAGGTGTGACCACTCTCCTGACCAATAATGTCCACGTTTTTATCTGACTTTCTGTGCACAGCTTACATACATTGCTCCATGCAGAAGATCAAGTTAATATATAGAGGTTGTGGGAAGAGAAAGTAGATGAAATTCCAGCTACTCTACAAGTATTCAGTGATCTTCCTAAAATCTCAGATGTAGTTAAAATGAATGTGAAAATCTGATGGCACCCATTCGGTCAAGTTGCTGACTCCCAGATGCAAAATGATTTTATGTATCTTCTCAAAAGAAGTCAGAATAGCTGACATTTTTCTTTGGCATTTTGTCGTAATCTTATGACGTGGTAGTACAGAGTTTACATTACTCCTCTATCAACTGAACAGCAGGATGAAAATTACCAAATGTGTTGACTTCTTCACTTTGCCTTCTTCAAAGATCACTATTTTCTTGCAAGTTTTATTTAAATATGAGAAGCAAATTTTTTCAGACTTCTTATTTATCTTCTGTCACAAGTATGTTTACATCTAAAGACCTGTTGTATAGATGGTGCATCAAAACTGCAAGTTTGCTGTTCACTGTATTTTTAACATGACTTTTCCATTTGTGTTAAAGTAAAATAACACTGAAAGCCTCCCCAGACTAGTCCCATTATTCCTTCATACTTGTCACAGGGGAAGCTATGGAAACATGAAGAATACATGTTTATGCTCATAGTATTAGAGAAATATCCACTAAAACATTCTCATGGAGTCTGTAAAACTTTTCCCTAGTGCAACAAATATGGTTTAAGCTTTGAACAAGAAGAGAGTATTTTTCTGGGGTTTTCTTTTTCCAAAATGTAAGCAGATATTAGCAGTGCAGGTGATAAATACACAAAGTTCAGTAGTTAGATACATACTGGTTCATCTAAAAGGGTTTTTTAAAAAAATAGTTAGAAAAGCTAGCTTATTTTTGAGAAGATGCAAATGCCAACAGCAACTGTAAGAATAGTGAGATCATGGAGAGTTGTTCTGTACTGGGAAATATTTCTTGCAAAAACTTCCAAATTATGATGCACTTGATGATATTGATTGACGTATCTGAGAAAAATGCCCCTAATTAAAAAACATGTGGTAAGTCATACTGATTTTGTAAGACTACTTAGTCAAACTAGAAAGGGAGAAACGGAAGCTGGTCAGCTTTGATTGTAATGGTGGAAAGATCAAATAATTCCTTGCATATATTAAGGAACTGGGTGTTGATAACACAAAAATATTCTCACATATATTAAGTAGCATTTGAACTAAAAAAAGTATGTAAAATAAGGTTACCTGAATTCATGTAAGCTTTGACTCAAAAACTGCAATCGAGAGTTAGCAACTAGTTCAAGTTTGAAATCATAAAAGGCAAAAGATTTATGTGATCTCAAAAGAAACCTCAAAGCCATTTTGATCAGTTTCAGCCCACATTGAGAAAAATTCATTAAAATTATTACACAAATGGTATAAAATGTCACTCCATAGCTTCAGAATTAAAGGTCAATTCTTTGTTGCAGGTTGTAAGGGCACCCACTGGCACATGTGATAGGACTGCCTAATGGTTAGTTCCTTCTGAGATTTATTTATTCAAGAACTTTCCTTTATACTGAAGATGCCAGTTCTGAAAGATCGTAAATTATGTATTTAGTATTTAGGTCTCTTTGAAGAAGACGATAAGTCTTTTATATAAAGACCTTCAATATTTTGCATTGCGACAGCTTGATTGGCAATAGCTCAAAGATGGAGTGATGGTCACAATTATTTACAACCAGTATGGAGAGCCAGCATGGTGTAGTGGTTTGGGTGTTAGACTGTGACCTGGAGAGCAGGTTTCAGTTCCCCACTCAGCCATGGAAACCCACTGGGTGCCCTTGGGCATGTCACACACTCTCAGCCCCAGAAAGCCCCATGATAGGTTTGCCTCAGAGACGCTGTAAGTCAGAAATGACCTGAAGGTGCACAGTACCTTCAGGTATATAAAAAAAAATTGTGTAAAAAGATATGGTTTGTATCTATTATGGAAAAATTGCGGCATAATATCTTACTCAATAAAGAAAGAGTAAAACCACATACATTTTATTTAAATTGGTACCCATTTATTCAATATGTTAATGATGAAAACACAGATATTAGTGTTCCAAATAAATACAGAGTAGAACAGCAAGAATAAGTGCAGTTTGAAGTAGAAAGACTCATTTAAACTGTTCTGATTTATTACAGACAGTTACTATAATTTTATATTTTATATGATAATGGACAAAAATTAAGTTTACATCATTCTTTTCTTTCACTTTTGGTTGTTACCAAATTAATTGCTGAAGGAAAGGATTGATGTTGTGCTTTACAATTTAATAAATAAAGTATTTTTTTTAAAAAAAAGAAGTTCAAAATCATCCATTGTGGACAAATCTATGGAGCTGGTAGTAGTACAGTTGCTCTAACGTTATCTGCTTGCAGAAAAATTAGAAAGGGCATGGAATACACTCTGTCAGCACAGTGGTCATTTCAGTTACTTTGTTCATTTCAGCTTTTTGGCTTTTTATCTGTCATATCCATGACAGATGTAGTCAGAGAGCATGTGTGTTCCTGAGTGTAGATTAGAGAGAGAGATTGCAGCATCAACAGGTGGAGGTCATCTGGAGGTCAGACGCCTTTGCTTTTGTTTCATTTCTCCATTTTTCAGCTAGAGGAATCTGTACCAATTTGGCAATGGCCACATTGATAGAATGAACGGGGTCAAATAAATTGTATCTTCAGTCCAGACAATGCAGAAGTATAATTGCTTAGGGGGGAACCTGTTTTGGAGGGGGTGGCATTCATGTTGAAAGACCAAGTTTATAGTTCCTCAATAGATCATTTTCATTAGAGGCTCAAGTGACTTAGAATCAGAGTTTGATGCTTTTTCTTCACTTCCACTTTCTCACATTTCATCCCACTTGATGAGGATAGAGGTTTGGCCTTCCACCTGCCACATTGACTACTATATTTGCCAATGTATTAGACACACTGATGTATAAGACACATGCCATTTTCCAAGGGGTATTTTTCAGGGGAAAAAATTTAGTATTTTTTATACTATAAAATTTAGTAATTTTGCCTTGGTGGGGAAAACTCCTTGCTGAGGCAAAATGCATAGGAAAGTGGGAGAGTGAAAGGAGCACTCATGCAAAGCTTCCCCCACCTCCCTTCCCTTCCGTTTTGCCTCAGTGCATAGGAAAAAGAGAGAGTGAAAGGAGGGCTCATGCAAGGATTTTCCCATCCCCTGCCTTCCCTTCCATTTTGCCTCAGTGGGGAAGGGAAGGGGGAGTGAAAGGAGGGCTCACGCGAGCACTCCTTTCAACCCCTCTCTTTCCTATGCATTTTGCCTCAGCAGGGAGTTCTCCCCACTGAGGCAAAATGGAAGGGGAGGAGGTGGAAGAATCTTCCCACAGGTGCTCTTTTCACCCTCCCTTCCTTTCCTATGCATTTTGCCTCAGCAAGGAGTTTTCCCCACTAAGGCAAAATTAAAGGGAAGGGGGCTGGGGGAAACTTCACATCAGTGCTCCTTTCACTCTCCCACTTTCCTACGCCTTTTGCCTCAAAACAGAAGGGAAGGGGGTAAGGGAAGGAACTCTCCTTTTGCCCCCCTTCCTATGCAGTTTGCTTTGGCATGGAGAGGGAGGGAGCAAAAAGAGGGCTCACAACAACACATCCAGTGTATAAGATGCACCCCATTTTCAAAGGCTATTTTTTTGGAGAAAAAAGTGTGTGTCATACTCTGGCAAATACAGTATATGGTATGCTTGTGATAACTAGTAGAAAAGTCACTGAACTGGGAGAGACAACTACACAGAAGATGGGGGCAGTTTTCACTTCATATTCCTTGGGCAGGCTGTACCAGCATATCACTGGCACAGAAGAAATAAATTTGCATCACTTCTGGGCTTTGTTCAGACCAATCTTGAACCTTGTGGGGGTTCTAGGGACCACTGTTAGCTATATCACTGCATTTGGGGTGGTTTGGGAGGATCATCCCAAAAAAAATTTTTAAAAAATGGGGCACGGGGCTTCAGGAGCCATATACAGCCTGGAAGCTGTGCATTACCGCTACACTTTGCTTGAGTTAGACATTTTCCCCAGTTGTGTGCAGTATAACTTTCTTGGTTAATCAGTAAAATGAATTCTCTTTCTAGTAATTTGTATTCGTTCGGGAGTGTGTATTGTTTGGTGCATGTGATAACCTTTAGAAATAAAGTACGGCACTGGTTTTCTAATATCTCCTTCCCATGTGCCTGTCGAACTACAGTAAGTCCCAAGTAATAGTTAAAAACTTTGAAAGTGTGTTTGAAAGCTTGGGATTGTGTCAAATAATAAAGAAACTAATTTCTCAGGAAAGAACTTACATTTAATATTTAAAATAATGTGACCATTTTAGAATGCTTTGGTATTCTATGCATTTAAAGAGAAAATGTTTGAGTTGCATATATTATGAATTTCAATAGGTGCCTCAAAATTGATTTTTAATATGCTCATTATGTTTCTGAGACTGCTAATTCTTTAAGGAAATGAAGAAAAAATAATGAAACCATGTTACACAGGTACTTAATTTTTTTTATCTGTGGTACTATTCTGGTAATTAATGATTATTTTATGCAAACTAGACTGTATCTCTTACTGGACACATTACTGTCAAGAAAATATTACTTGCCTTAATTATCAGTAATGAAGCAGGGATAAGCTGCTCACTTAGATATAATATATCTAATGACCTTTTCAGCTAGAGGTTGTGATGAAAGGTATCAGTTTCCACAAATTATGTTTCGTTCATTTTCAAGGCCTTGTGTAGATTAATATTTTGAGGATGATTTTTAAAGTCAGAAATAAATTGTGTTTGGTGTTTAAAAGTGATTTAGTATCTTCTTTTCCTACCTTATTTTCTCTTTTATAAATTAATCCAGGTTTTATCCCTATCATCAGGTCTCATTATGTGGGTCAACAATTAAGTCAGGGCATTAATTAATGAATAAATGTAGTTTCCTATTTTTGATAGCTTTGGATATTGTCAAAAGCTTAACTAAAAACAAAAAATTGAGAGTCTGAAAATTCCAAGTTCACAATTTTACATATTATTCACCATGCTCAAGGAGTTCCAGTAGAAGACATCTGTTTATGCTTGCAGTAAGTTATAATCTGACTTTAACAGAAGATACCAGTGTTTGTGTATTAATATACAGACAGAGGGTACCTTTATAGATGATTCGGGCATATAAAATTCCCTCCTGCTACAAAGTTGAACCAGTCTGATGAAACATCCTGGATCTGGGTAACAGAGTTTAGCTATATGGGATGGGAAGATTTCATTCTTAATGTTTTTAGATTTGGTGTGAATCTCATCAATATAGTTTATTGTTTATGTTAAATAATTGCATGTTTGGCTTTGAAATTATCTTGGGTGTTATGTCCTTGAAGCCTTTTGGGTGGAAAAATCCAAATCATCTTGGAGCAGAGCATGCCATTCCGTGAATTAAGCCCTGAACATTTTAAGTTATTTTTAAAAATAGTTATTAGATATTCTTCCACATGAACATTGCAGCTGTAAGCATATTTTACATTAGAGGCATTGATGATGTAAGAGATTCTGAGGCTGTTTTTGGTGCACTGTTGTACACGTACTTGCTTCATAGATACTGCTGTGATCTAGTTTTGACTGAGTATTCCCTGGCTCTGTTGATCTGTGGGAATGATAGAGAGATGGACCACCATTGCCAAAATACATCCCCAGTAGTCTGAAATGTGACTGCTGACAGTTGGGAACAGATGGTAGACGGTAAGATTTTTTTTTTCTTTTTTTCATTTTGGCACTGGTCTGTTGATTCAAAATATTTGTGAACCCCTGGGGCAAGAAAAAGGAGAAAGCAGAAAATGGAAGGAAGATTGGATATAATTGTAGAGGATAAAACTGTATACAGGTGATGGTAGTATGGTTGTGTTAGATCATTTTTCATATCATTTGGTTATCTTTGGGTAGTATTGTATTTGGTTTTGTATAGTTTTATTTTAAGGATCTATAGTAAACAAGTGAGAATTTAGTCATTTATCATCCTCTGTAAAACTATAATTACTGTTATTGTTATTTTTCTAGTGGTTACTCTTTTAAGGTTCAATAACTGTATAGCATGGCTGGAAACAAGACATATGCAAGCACAAGTGGCATTATTACCGTTGTTGCCACCATAACATATATTAGAATATATTATATGCATATATAATACGTTATATGCTTTATATATTGAATATATAATGAATTATTTAAAATATATAATGAGTAACAGAATTAAGTGTCCCTTCTGTGTAGGCAGGGGCTCATTTCTTTAGTGTCAGCAACAGAGATCCAGCTGAAACTTCCACTGTAGAAAGAGCAGATGCAATCCCCCCCCCCAGATTCCTTACTCTTTCTTCCTTGGGGAAAAAGGGGAGTTCCCAAGCTGTTCCCTAGGATCTGCCAGACTTTTGAACAGATACTCAGGAAGGTGCAGGGACAAGGAGATACCTGAAAAAAATCACACACTCTAGCACAGGGTGGGTAGCCTGTGACTCTCCAAGTGATTTTGGTTGCACTTCCCATCAGCCATAGCCAGTAGTGAGCCGCAGTGGTAGTTGGAATTTAATTATATCTGAGGAATCACAGATGGCTCTGTTAGAGCTGAAATGTCTTTTGACTAAAGTTCACTCACAAGAACTGTGAGAGCAACCCACTGTTTACTTTATTGACATTAAAGCAATGTTATTTAACTCAAAACTTACCTGCATATCATCTACGTAGATAACAATGCAATATCATTTGTGCTGTCTCCATTTTGTAAATAATTCTATTGTACATTGTCAGAAGCTCTGACAATACAGAAAACCGATCAAATGTTTAAATCAGATGTTTTTAGATGCTTTAGCACCTGGCTTGTAATTTAGTTTATACACATTATACATGGCATGTATTAAATGATGTACAGAAGAAAAAGTCATCTGTTATCTTTACTCTGCATTTCTGCTGAAAGAATGCCCTGTAGTGTGGAGTCCTCACTAGGGCAGCTATAGTTCATGTTCTGAACCCCTTTTCACCATCGGAAATGCAGATCATGAACCCATAAAAGGATAATGTTGCTTCATTTGACAAATCTGTATTTAATTGTTTAATGGCTCTCCCCATGGGTGGTCAATAATAAATATTATTTGGGAATTCAAAATGGTTGATTGAATCATATAAACAGCATAACCTATGAGTTGTTTGGAAATCTTACAAGGTTGTTATGTGCATCCTAAAGCTGATCAAGACTGCACATTATCAGACTGAAGTCTACAAGGATTTTTTAAAAATCTGCAAATGCTGGCATATATTCTGCCAGTCTTAATAGTAGGCAAACAAAGTGTACTACTAAAAAGGGTGGTGTGTTGTCAGAAATTTAATTTTTTGCTATATTTTTAATACGCTGAGGGGATGTTTGAATGTTTGGCCTCATGCCTGAAAATGTGTCTGGATTTCACTACAGCACTGGATTACCCTATCACTATTTCATATTCAGGCAAGTAAAACATACTTTCCATTGTTTATATAGAGAAATTGCAATTACAGTGGCCTCTCCCCATTTGCAAGAGTTCAGAGTGCAGAACCCTGATGAAAGTGGTAAAATCATGAATAACTTCCTCCTGTGATTTCTTTCCCATTCCTCTCCAGAACTCCCCCCTTCCATTCCCTTGCCTCTGGCCATGGCGTTTTTGGGGGGCAGAAAAAATACAAAATAAAGGGCTTACTGATACATTCCCCTCAGACAGAGAAGAGGGGAATGCTGAGTTCTGGCATTTTAGCTACTTCCAGCCACCATCTTGAGAAAGGAGATTCTTCCTGGAATGGAGATGTAGGAGTGAAGAGGGCATCTAACCAATCAGCAGCCATTACACAGCAGAATGTGCATCCTCCAGCAGTGGGGGAGGGGGCTTTGCTCACCCAGAAGGAAGAAATGTCAATTTTAAACACAAAATCTCAAGCCTGGGGTGAAGAATTCAAGAGAATGGGAGAAGGAGAATGGAGGGGAGACAGTACACGCCTCGCAAATAACCAAATTCACAAAGGTCAAACCCACAAACGTGGAAGGAGAACTGTACTTTGAAGTTACCAAAACAAGAGTGATTCTGTAATAAAATTACAAACATTAAAAGGTTTGCCCAGAGAAAAATGAAAGAATTCACAATACTGACTAATGCCTTGAATGAATTAGTTATATTTGGCAGAGTTTGAATAGGATCGTTCAGTTCATATGAGTTTGTTTAATTTTGAGAATTTTACATTAAGATAGTCCTTAAAAACACAATATTACACTGATTTGGGTAGAATGGAAATCTGGTGGGTGGTACTGGTGTAAAATAGATTATCATTGCAAAGTGTTGACCATAGACTACATGCAGCTAGAGCTGTTTTTGGAGGCCTCAGGGGTATAATAATAACAACAGCAACAACTCCCTTGTAAATGCCCCAAAATGTTCTCTAGGGAGTGTGGAGGGCATTTCCACCATGTTTGGAGCCCACTGAATCCTCCAGAGGTCAAAATGAAATTTTGCAAAAAAAAATTTAAAAAGATCTTTTCGCCTCAAAATGTGCCAGAATGTCCTCTAGGACTGAGTGGGGCTCTAAAACATGCCCCATGTCCCCTAGAGAGGGCTTTTTTTTTTTTTTTTGGTGGGAGGAGGTAAAGTGGGAGGTATAGTCCTCCAGTGTTTCCTGGAGAACTAATGAGCCCCCCAATCTTCCATAATTACACACCCTGATACAGTTGCATAAAATGGATTATTAATTCCATCGCTTTTAATGTTATACCTTGGAAGAGGTTGTTCAGAGATGATTATAAAGATCACTGAATTTTGATCCACTCCACCATGGACACATCAGCCATATCAGAATGGTCCTGTGTACCATGTAATACTCAACATGCCAGTCTCTTTGGAGGCCTTCCTCTATTTCCACCCAGTCCTGGCCTCTCTCCTGCCCTGCTGCTTCAATAAATAAACATTTATTGTGGAGAATGGTACAAAAGTAGAGACAAGCCATCCATTTCCGATGTGCCTACAAGAACCTGGGTTGGTGCCTGGGGCCATTTCTGCACTAGCCTGTTATAGTGCAATGATTCCACTTTCAACATCCTCTGGAATCCTGGGGTTTGCAGTTTCGGGAGGGGCCACCTGGCCCCTCCCGAAACTGCAAACCCCAGGATTCCAGAGGATGTTGAAAGTGGAATTATCGTGCTATAACAGGCTAGTGCAGAAATGGCCCGGGTTGGAATTGTATGCACCACTCAGCTGAGCAGGCTGCATGACATTACTTTCAAGGATGTGACATACAGGAGTGTGACAAGCTGCCTAACACCAGTTATTCTTATTGCGCAGAAAAAGATAGTACCACTAATATTGGTTTAACTTTGGATTTTTAACCAAATGGTAGTTTAATTGTTTTTTTAACTTTTGTACAAATAATTTTAACTGCACTCTGTTTTGAAATGCTTTTAGCCAGTTTGGATCCTCTACAAGGAGAAAGTTGGATATAAAATAAACAAACTGAACCTAGATGTATGAAAATTAAGAATGGACCCTGGAACAGGGCCAAGACCAAGCTAGTGGATATGAACCCTCTCCAAATAATCCGGCAGAATTGGATTACCAGGATATCTATGTAGTTGAGCCTCCTTAGGAATTATCCATAAGAAGTGTACTAAATGATCAACACTAAGAAATATTAAGATAGCTATTGAGCCCTCCCAGGCCAAAGGCTGTCTGCAATCTACCCTGGGCACGTTATTTGGGACTAAGCAGTAATGAATGCATGAAGTCCGCTTGTCCTTAGAATTTTGTGATTGTAAGAATCACCTTATGATCCCTATTTAAAGGTATTTCAGTAATGATGGATGGGAAAAGTAATTTGGTATCCCCCTGCAAGACCCTGAAAATAGATAAAACTGATAAAAAGCCACCTACCGATGTTGAATGCCCCTCCCCCAAAGTACTGGGTTCCATGGAATCAAGTCTTTTATACTTACGGGGAAATGATAAGTTTCCCTTCCAGAACTTCTATTAAACTCCAAGAGAAAGAGAGGAAGTAGGTTTGCTCTAGAAGTAAGAAAGGCCAGCCTTCAGGTTAGGCAAGGAAATTAAATCTAGTTTCCAACAGAAAATAGAGAAGTTACTGTTAAAATAAATGGAATTAAAATTAAATCACTGAAGACTTCTATCAAAAAGCCTTAGCATCAGAAATAAACCACTCAGATCCAGGATGCATTTCTGCATCTTGTGGCTGTTGTCATTTGGCATGAGAGGAACAGGACAGAGGAATATTCTTTGTTTAGGAAAATAAGAGACTGTTGGGGAGTTTAGCAATTTCTTTGTATCCAGTTTTGCTTCCAGTGTAGAGCTTAAGACTGTGTTCAGAGTCTTCAGAGAGTCTTTATTTTCAAATAACATACTTTGTATAATAAAAAAAACTGTGGTTTCTGTTTTAATTTCTTCCATGCTTCTTGGATCGCAGAAGCTAAGATATGTTTGCTTAGGTACTGTAGAGTGCAACATTTTGCGACTCGCTTTCATTTTGGGGCACTTTCACAATTTTGCTTATACAAAGCTAAAGTTTTTTTATTTAAAAATTTCATAAAGCTGCCTTGTAGTACACTTATATTTGCTAAGTGATAAACGACAATATTGTATGTTGCTAAAACAGTAAAATTAGTTAAAGTTTGATATGAAAATAAATATTGCGTATAGTTTAGATCTGATGTGAAAATGAATATTACAAAATATTTCTGTTTTTCATTGAAAATTCAGGGAAGGGGGCATTTTTCCTATGGCCTTAGAATTTCTGGGAATTTTGCAACTCTAATCAGGAACATAACATTTTAAGAGAAAACTCCACAAACAGGTTGCAGGAGAAGAAATGGACAAGGCTTACCAGGGGCTCTGCTGTGAGGCTTAGACATATCCTGACATCTTTCCAGTGTATCTGAAGTATCTTCCAGAGAAAATTTCAGAGTGACCAATTAGTACCTGGAAGATCTGTATATCTAACCTCCAAATGATTGGTTCCATCTACTGTTTAACTTAGGGAGAGATGCATAAAGGAATAACAGACCTGAGATGAGTAATGCAAACCTGGTGATACCTGATCATGAACATGCTCTTTGTTCAGAGACACTTAAATAGGAGTGCGAGAGGGTGATTTTCTCATGCACAGGTTCTTCCATGTGTGAGTGCTGAATCCACAGTAGATTAGCTCAGGCCCTGAATAATGCAGATTATTGTTTGTCAGAAATTTCTTTTTCATGTGGGCATGTCAAAAGTCTGCTTATTTAAACCACTGGCATTAAGCCTGTTCTGTTTTCTGCAGTCTCCTAGTTCTATATAAAGCGTTAAAAAAAATAAGAGTTTGTTTGTTTGTTTGTTTGTTTACGATGGTGGTTGTTGTTAAATTCTGTCAGATTGACTTTGACTTATGGTGACCCTCCTCCAAGTCACCCTATCATCAGCCACCCTGCTCAGATCTTGTAGATTCAGGGACATGCCTTCTTTGATTGACTCTGACCATCTGTAATGTGGTTTTCCTCTTTTCCTACTGCCTTCTAACTTCCCAAGCATTAATGTCTTTTCTAGTGAGTCATGGCTTTTCATGGTATGGCCAAAGTACAACAGCCTCAGTTTAATCATCTTGGCTCCTTGGCGGGGTTCATGTTTGATTTGCTCTAGAACCCATTCGTTTGTACTTTTATCAGTCCATGATATCTGCGGACCTCTTCCCCAGCACCATATGTTGAGTGAGTTGATCTACTTCCTATCAGCTTTCTTCACTGTCCATCCTTTACAGCCATACATAGAAATTGGGAATACAATTGCATGGACAATCTTAACTTTAAAATTCAATTATATATCTTTACATTTCAAGATTGCCTAGTTCATTCATAGGTGCCCTTCCAAGTCCTAGTCTTCTGAATTCTTGACTACAGTATGCATTCTGATTAATGGATGAACCAAAGTATGGACAATTTTGAACTATTTCAGTGTCCTCATCGTCTGCTTTAATCATCTGTGGTCATTATTTTTGTTTGTTTTTTCATGTTCAACTGTAAACCTGCCTTTGCACTTTCTGCTTTGACTTTCTTCAGTAATCATTCCAAGTCTTTGCTGTTTTCTTCTAGTAGTAAGGTGTTATCTACGTATCTTAAATTGTTGGTGCTCCTTGCTCCACTTTCCACACCTCCTTCCTCCAAGTCTAACTCTGCCTTATGTATGATCTGTCCAGCATATAAGTTAAACAGGATGATAAAATGCAGCCTTGCCCGGCCCCCTTGCCAGTTGGAAACCATTCTGTTTCTCTGTATTCTGTCTCTTGTCCTTTGTTCGTGTTATGCATCAGGACAATCAAATTTTGTGCCACACTCATTTCTTTTAAGAGCAATCCATAGTTTTTCATGCTCTACGCAATCAAAGGATTTACTATAATTTACAAAGCACATTCTAACTTTCTTTCCATGTTTATTTTTTGGGGGGGTGCACTCCATTAGCCAATGTATGTTTGCAATATGATCCCCAGTGCCACTTCTTTTCCTGAACCCAGCTTGGACTTCTGGTATTTCTCACACCATATATGGTAAAAGTCTTTGTTGTAGAATTTTGAACATGATTTTCTTACATGGGAAATTAATAGAATGGTCCTGTGGCTGCTGCAATACCCGGTGTCCCCTTCTTGAGGATTGGAGTGTATATTGTATTCTATATTTGTGTACAGATTTTAGTTAGAAATAGAGTATTTTTAGTTAAAATAATTTATCTATGAGCCTCTCTAAACGGTTTGAAGCACTTATAATAGCAGCCTATCGTAATATCTAAACAAGGAGATAAGAGAATAAAACATCAAATCAGGGAACATGAAATAAGACTACGCTTATGTGTGGATGTTAACCTTTACAGTATTATTTGGGAACTTCTGGTTGCATGCTGATATAATGGAAGAAATTATTCTATCTTAAATTATTGTTTCTTGAACCAATAACTAACTATTCTGCAGAAATAGTTCGTGTCTCCATATATATTGGTAAATAGTACAAACAGACAGGAAATCTGAGCTACTTAAATAACTGCAGCAAAACTGGCTTTGATATAATGATAAAAGTATTACTAAATTCTGATGAAATGTCCTGATAATTTAGTGTTATATCCTCTTATTTATGTTTATTTCAGAAAATGTGTGTGTTTGTGTTATATTTTTATATATGATATTCCCTCCTCTCCCATTATTGTAGTCCATAGCAAATCTTTTTATGCTTCAGTGCAATTTTCATAGTAGCAAAAGTTAATGAGTTGTATCAATAGGTTGCCTTCCATGGATAGAAAGTCTCTTCTATGTGCCTAGGAGCTTCTCTTGACTTATATGTTTCTTGTGTGACAAAAGAGAACTCATCTGAGCACTTACTGTAGCATAGTGTTATGTAAATTACTGTATACAGTATTTATGGAGCATCAGGTGTCATGATACAGGCCTTGTGCAGAATATTGCAAAAAGTCTTGAGCAACATGTAATGATATGATCTTGCACTACTGCTATAGTTCTAAGTCTTCTGTTAGGTATTCCACAGTAATTCAAAGAGCAGCAGCAGCAGCAGCAGCATTGGTATTTTCTCCCCTGAGGTGTCTCTGATTTCATCCAATATATTTAAATATAATTCACCTGCTAATATATTTTGAATAGAGTCATAGCATCTTAATACTTTGAATAAATTATATCCATTTGAAGGAAAGCTTATATGTAATCAGTGAAATCACTGTAATTGATATGAATATTCAAAAAAAAACTTGTAAAACATGCACACAGTCAGGCATTAGTGAGTACAGCAGCCTGCCAACACACACTTTCATTCATTTACTTCGACACACTCTTTTCAAACAGCACTACTGGGGCACAATATTCACACCATGAAGTGAATTGTTTGATGAAACATAGCAGCCCATCCAGATGTAGTTTAGGTCTAAGATACGTGAATAATTTAGCCATTCCAACCTGCCTGTGCTTTATAATTATCATCGGGAGACTTGCTTGTTTGCCCACCTCTGAGGTCAACCAGGCTGTTCAAGTATCTATATCTCTTGAAAGCACAAGCACCTTTCATAGAAGCAAGTTGTACTTATATAGTCAACACACACAGAGAGAGACGCAAACTAGAGTGGGATATCTACCTGTTTTTAATATAAATACTTTTAGGGATTTTTTTAAGATGAAAAGCAGTATGAAATGTTCTAAAATGCGTGCATACCTGGATACAACAATAAGTATATTGCCACAGGACTGAGATCAATCTGGAAGTCATATCTCAGAGTCACTTCAACACAGTGGAGAAAAAAATTGGGTTTTCTCTGCATTTAAATCCCTCTCTTCTACAACTAGAGAAAATATTTATAAACTTATTCATAGATGGCATTTTATTCCTGTAAACATATTCTGGCAGAAATTCTCCTTGCTTGCAGAAATAAATAAATAACTCTGTCAAGCCTGATCACATCCTAATCACATCCTGGAAAACTTAAGGACTCTTCTCCATCTGTAGGGCCTTCTCTTCTAATGTGTGTGTTTATCCAGATTGCTGGTGTTTTTATCTGATTTGTGTGTGAGTGTGCTGTAATCTATTTTATTATTTCTAAAGAAAAGTTCATGTTAAAGGGTAATTGTAACTGCTAAAGATGGTACCAGGCTGTGTGATCAAACACTACACCATCTGAAGGGATGTTGAATCCAAACCCATCATAGGATGTTGTAAATTATTTAGAATTACCTTTATCCTGCCCTAAGTTTATTTTGTTCCTGTAGCTGTTTTGTTGGGCTGGAGGAGTAATCTGGCATCTCCTTTGCTCCACTCCTCTGCCCATTTCAGGGCTCTTCTGTCAGAAGTGCTTAAGTAACAGAGCAATTCTGCCAGCAATCCAGACGATGATACTATCTTTAATTCCAGGGATTCCGCTTCTACCTTCGCCAATATCACTACTGGAAAACATGCATCAGGATTAATCTTGTACTTTACTAGATAAAGTTTAGCATGTGGAATTGTACCAGAGAATGAAATCATAGCTACCCACCTTTGCAGTCCAGTGCTCTCAATCGCATCAAACCAAATATCTCCCATCTCATTGGATAATGTGATTACCAAGATCTCCAATCTCATTTTGTTCAGTGATCAGTTTCAGCCTGTAGATTGCCTGAACCTTGATCCTGATCTCAATCTTCTGGATCTCAGTCTGGGCACTGTTTACCTTGTGATTGCTTCACCAGCCTTGGCCTCCTAAAAGTCTACACCAGTTCCGTTGTCAGTATATTTTAGATTACTACAGAGATGAGAAATAAAAATATCTGCTGCATTCACAATTTTACACAGATTTCTCTTGATACTGGAATAGAGGCTCCCCTCACACTTATGAGAAGAAATGGAGGAATCTGTTCTTAACCTTCTTAACTTCCTGAGAGATCAGCTTCATTTGACAATATGGGAACTATTTTTGCCAGGGTCAAGAAACAACGTGGTGGTGGTGTGCCTTCAAGTCGCTTCCAACTTACGGTGACCCTAAGGTGAACTAATCACGGGTTTTTCTGTGGCTGAGACTGTGTAACATACCCAAAGTCACCCAGTGAGTTTCCACGGTCACCAATAGCTCCTCTTCATCCTGAAGAGAACTGAGAAGTGGGGTGCCACAGAGTTCTGTCTTGGGCCCAGTTCTATCCTGCTTTGGTCAGACCCTACCTGGAATACTGTATACAGTTCTGGGCACCAAGAAGGATATTGATAGGCTGCAACATGTCCAGAGGGGGGTGACTAAAATGGTAAAAGGCTCGAAAACCAAGCCCTACAAAGAGTGGCTTAGGGAGCTGCGTATGTTTAGCCTATATAACAGGACGTTGAAAGCCAGGGACTTCCTGTATATGACATCATATTGAAATTTAAATCAAATTTAAAAGAATAAGGTAGCAGATTTTAAAAACTGAAAGCACCAGTGAAAACACATTTATGCACAAAATACTAGAAGAGACAAATAAATATCCAAATATGCATCCATGCAAATTTGATGTCCCTATCTATATATTCAAATATTAAGATGTTCTGAGGTCCTTCATCCACTGAATAATAGAGTGTGGAAATTAATCTTTTTAATAATGTGTTATCTGTCTTTTACCCACTAATAATAGGGCATAGGGAATGCATTTCCATTCTTCAAAAGTTGTTTTCCAAGATATGGCTCAATAGCTGAAAAGGGCATTTAAAGCTGCAAAATTTGAATGTTGCTGAAAAATAAAATTAATTCAAATAATGCTGTTCCTGTCTCTTGGCCTAACCAAGTCACATGTTTGAGAGTTGCATCTTGGCCTTTTGGCTAATGAAAAGTATAGTAAGAAATGCAAGAAAGAATTACAGCCAGCAGTTAGCAGATGAATTCAAACCTTTGCTAAATAACACTTTATTGGAAGGAATATCTGAAGAGAAAGGATCTGTCAAAACCTTAGATGATGACAAAATGTGTCACATGGTGCCATAGAATAAAAGGATCAATAAGAGTAAAATCATCATAAAAATAGTCAATAAGATGCACATGAAGTATATTTTTAAATTTGATATAAATAAGTAATACCAGATTTCAAATTTCAATGCCTTATTTTAACTTTATTGTTAACTACTGATCTCTGCAATGCAGAAAAGTTTTTTACTTGTCTGACATAAAAAACTTGAACCATGAGAAATGAATCTTTAGGATGCCTTATTTTTTTAGTTCATCATACTTCATTTCAAAAACTAAATTTTGTGTATGCTTCTGTAGAAAAACTTACTGGACAACATCATATGTCTACTCAGAAGAAAACTCTTAGACAGAATAGGACTTACTGTATTTTAAAGTAAGTGTGTATTTAACTGGAGTCTTGAAAAATCTTTCAGCTTTTAGACAGTTTTTAGAGCAAAACTGAGAGAACATGTGCTTCCCCGCCACCTCACATATATCTTTCAAATGGCGTCTTTTTCACCAGATAAAATATTGCATTACAGGGCGTGAAAAAAAGAAAGCATTTTGTTTTACTGTTATCTCAATAATATCCTTCTAAGTACAAATTCTAAAAAATGCAAATTATAAAAGGTATTGGTTAAATATTTTAAATAAATCTTCATTGTATTATTCTGAGCAGTGTCAAATTAAATTTTTATTTTAAAAAAGATTGTAGTTGGAATTTAATCTTTGAAAATATTAATAACAGCTTACAGCAGGTAGGCTATAAAATAACACTGTATGCTGTCTATTTAGTTTCTGGTTGAAAAAGCACAGCAGTACTTTAGTTCATTACCTTTGAAAAAAACAGTAACAAGATAATACAGCTGCCTCTGATTAAGATGTAAATTCTTTCTAATTAGAATGTAAATTCTTACATTTAAATGAAGACATCAATTGTCAGGATGCCATATGATATCTTATTCCACCTTGCGTGAATGAAGCCCTCAGTGTTCATCTATGGCACTAAAATAGTTTTGCAGTCCCTTTGTTCTCTGATTCTTGTAATATTCTCTCTTCATGTTCCCTTTTCACACTGCTTTTGTTTGTTTTCCCCCTTGCATCTGATATTGTTGTGTCTTGGGATTTTGCAGGAATTTGGAATGAAAATTGAGTTCAGTCAGTGCCAGTATTTGCTTGTGCCTCAATTACTTCTGCTGAATTTTCCTCAATGCAAATCAGGCAGGTTGCATAAAGTAGTGCATGTATTTGAAATAATTAATTTTCCGTAAAATGATGGAGCAAGTCCAATCAACCTTCATAAAATCTAAATAAAAGAATAAAGAATTAGAAATTAATTAACTTTTTTGTGTTGGTGATACTCTATTATGAGCTCCAAGGTAGCAATAATAAGTTTTTTTGTTGAGTCTAACTTCTTCATCAAATGTGGACAATAACCTTTCGCCACTCTCATCAAATAAAAACACACTTTCGGAATTTTACTTCAGTAATTTGCAGTAGTACAAATATGTCATGTAGTTAATGGCCCAGGAAGAGTAATAACTTTATAAACACAAGCACTAAGTATTTTAAGGCACAAATATAACACATAAACAAATATGTGTTGATACATTTTAGTTAACGGAGCATACTGTACCTTCTGTGTCTCTGTTAGACTGGCACTGCATTCCTAAACAGACTTATTTGAAGTAGCTCTCTGCTTATGTATGCCATTCTCATTGACTTTAGATGAGACAGCTGATAGGAGGTATTTGGAAGACACTACAAACATGTAGAGCTGCCCACGGTACAGTCCTCTCTTAAAGGATTCATAGGTAATTGCTCATTTGAAAGAGCATCCTGTTAAGGACTCTCTTTCAGTTGAAAGTTAGCATATCAGAGAGAAGGCTAGGCTAGAATCCATTTCCCTACTACATTCAGTTTATACAAGAGGAAGTTTAATACTGCTAGACTTTTGAATTAGTTTTTGGGCCCTCTGTATTTTGCCTTGATTGTTGTTATTGTTGCCAAAATGAGAAAATTATATTAGCCCAATTTAAATGTGACAGTAAATCATGGGTGTGCATTACATAAATCTACTGAACCAAATTTTGAACTGTATATATCCCCTCCACTCCAGCTGCCTCCAGATTTAAGTTATCTGGAGTTTCTTATGATGCCCTGACTAGGAATTCTGGTTAGATTCATATTTGGTTGTTGAGACAAGCCATAATATAAATCTCAGTTTGATCCTGCTCTGTCTGTATAAACTGTTGAAACTAACCACAATTTGTCCCTGTCAAATATAAAATGAACAGGATGTTTTGCAATCTCCCCAGCCACATCAGAGGAACAGAAGGGAAAGAGAGAGAGAGAGAGAGGGAGACAGACTTTAATGTAGCTCTGAAAAATGATTTAGCATTATGTGCAAACTGATCATGTGTAATACAAAGGTATATAAACATAATTTATTCCTCTACCATCAAAGGAAATGACAAAAGTCACTTTCTTTACGGTTAAGCTTAACCATATCCTTGTTATGGTAGATTAAGATTATCCCTAACCCTATCAATTGAAGTAGTCTTCAAAGTCTTGATCAAGTTGAATCCAACATGATGTAAAGGTCTACTCCAGTTAAAGAAGTAGATATGTTCCTAGGCATTGCTTCTTCAACAGAAACTTTGGTACCACGAGCAGAAATAACGTGGAAAGAATAGGGATAGGTTCCTACACCACAAGAAACAAGAGTAGCTTGAATAAGTTTCTGCAGACAGTTTATTCAACATTATAGATATGCATATGTGAAATGAAACAACCAGGTCAGATAAGCATTATATGAGTAAACAGAAACATTTGGAATCTCCTAGAGACCACTTCAAAGCTTCTTCCAAAATGAATCCAGAGATGATTTTTTTTTCTTTCATCAGCCTTCCGTTTTCTAATAATTTCCCATTTTGATAGCCAAACTTACAGATCTATAATTTTTTAACATGTTGTGGGGAGCTAGTGAGGCTGATCTGCTCTTCTCTTGTCTCTTTGTTTAGTTTTACATGCATGCTTCATAAGGGATTCCAAAGACAGCTGTTTACCTTGCTTGTTATAAGGAGGCACACATGGCTGTAGTTGGATCAGCTAGGGTAGAATTGTGTTTTTTCTCTGCTCAAGCTTTATTGTGTTATTTCCTATAGACATGCTTCTGCAACCCGATACTGACAGTTTGTGTTTCTCCTGCCTGCCTTATGCTCCCAGTGCTGATTCCTCTAAAAAAAATCTTCTAGCTAGATTGAAGATGAAGAGGAAAGGGGGTCTGGATAGGCATAAAAAGACTTTGCAAGAAGAAACTTCTCTCTCAGAGACTTTGTTAACTGAGGTATACCTGTACTGTTATGTATTACTTCTCTTGTTGTTAAAGTGGATTTCTAATATCAAGCCAGAACAGTCTTGGCAACCAATAAGAGATATTTTGGTAAGAGTTCACTAATGATCATTTACTTCACTTATTTTAGTTTTGCTCATTTTAATAGATGATCTAAGTAAAGTGCACACTGGATCATAGTAGAAGGTATTCACAGTACAATGTGATTAGCTAAAACTTATCATCTGCTTGTCATCTGATAGGTTAAAGCAGTAAAAGTAAATGCAGAAATACAGGAAACCGGGGAAAATGAATATTGGATCATAGTAGGATTTTATCTGGAAAGCACCAAAGACTAATTTGTATCTAACATAGTATCTTATATTAGTTGCTTTCTGTTTATATGAATTGATTCCTGACAGTCAATTATTCTTAAGATCAGTTCTGATATATAGGATTAATCCTTTGTTTGTACAATAAACTGTGTAACAGTGTAAATAACATATGGTGGTTACGTAGCAAGACCATATTGTCTGAGTAGTTCAGTAGAAACTTAACACTGGACAAATAGCAGGTAACCGGTACAATCTTAACCGGTAAATAGGCGTCAGTAACAGAGACTTCCAGAAAATGCTGTTTATAATGTGAGCCATCAGAAAGTAGTGCAAACAAACTTTCACAAAATAGTAGTGCAGATAATTGTCCCACCATAAGACTGACCATAATTTTCTGCACAGTTTTTGTTCTTCATAAGCAACATTAATATTGCTGTGGAGCTTTGGATGCTACTTTGTTCACTCTGCAAATGGTCAGAGACACCCTTTCTCCAGTTTCCAGGTGTATAAAAATTGTCCCAGCTTGTACATAGTATGGAAGTCTTACATCCCAGAATGCACAGTGACTTCTGAAATAAAATTCTGAGGCTTAAAAAATAATGAATCCCAGTTGGAATACAGCTCTAAAGCTAATTCTTCTTTTGTTCTAGTGGCGACAGTGACCTGATCGCACAAATCTGGCTGGAGAATATATTCTGTTCTCCTGGGTGGGGACTAATCTGTTAAATAAATCAGTTCTATTCAGAATTCCAGCATATCCCTGTAGAATAGAAGCAGCAGGGGTTGGTAGATTGTTCTTGTTTAGCAGGATAAGCCAGTTTGACCCTTTTTGTCTTTTTAAATCTCCCAGACACTTTTAAAATTAGCTCATACTTAGTACTAGTAATTGGCAACTTTAAATTTACATATATTTGAATGAATTTACTTATGTAATTAGCATGTGCAACATAGGACTATCATGCATGCCCTGTTGAATTTTGAGTTTACACAATTTGCCCATGATGTTTTATGGAGATAGTAAGTGTAGCAAAAGGTTCAAGGATTTCCTGTGACTCCTCATGATCCTAGTTGGTTAGTTTCCTTTTTCTAGTAGCGTTCTTGCTTGTTTTTGTTTGGTCCAAGAAGCAGCCATAGGTATTTACATCACAATTAGTTCAAATTTAGGCCTCACCCTGCTTCTTTTTGGATTGTGCATGCTTTTTGGCTTCCTGTTAGTTTTCTGGTAATGTCTTGGCTTAGGTAACAAGAGGCATGATTAGCTCTTGATGTTGGTTTTAGTTAAATCCTTTAATTTCTAAAACTATAACCAGGTTTAATTTGCTATCTTTTGTTTTCTTGTCAACATTGAGATTGAGTGCCATTTTAGGAAAGATGATCATGAGAATTCGAAATAAAATTTTGTCTTTGGTGTTCGTGGATAAATTCTGCAGTATTTGTTTCAAGGCTTTGACATGTCATCAAGTATAACTCTGCTCTAAGGGCAAAATCCTCCTTAATGCCTGATGCCAATCAGCAGCTTTTTGATCCCTGAAAAAAGGTAGCAAATTATTTGCCCTCCGGATGTTGTATTTAACATTGCATTCATTACTGAGCAAAAACTGGGGAATCAAATCCCATAATTATTTTTAAACAGTTGGTCACATTTCTACAGTGTCTTACATATAATGTACTAACCCTGATTGATAGCATTAATATAGTATGATGCATATTATATACAAGTAAATATAACCATAGCTTATTTTTTCCTTAAATTTTAAATTTTCCTTAAATTGGAACAAAACTGCATCTAAATGACTGAAAACAGCATATAAATGCTTTTAATTTTAAGAAATTCTTAAAAGTCAATAAATTATGCAATAGTTGGCCCTGTCTGTAAGTTTCTGTCTTCAGCTGATTAAGACATTTCTGTATTTGGAGAGTTTTATCAATTTTGCCAAGCGGGTAAAGAATGCCTAGAAGTTTTCTCATTGTCAATAAGTAAAGGTATCTTGATGTTTCTGTTGAGAAAATGGTCAATTATTGGAAGCTAATTTGCAGTTTGGGACTCTACGGCAAAAAGAAAAAATCGTTCGCCAAAAAAAAAGCCCCTGGGTTTTGCACAGAAGCAGACATCAAGCAAACAACATTTTGAACAAACTATACTGCTTGCTGAAAAAAAAATTCTTACCTCCAAACAAGGTTTTTACAAAAGAAAATGTCCTTAAGTGTGAAAAATCATCAAAAATATTCAAAAGCTTCATAATCCTGCTTCATAGTCTTGCCCAGTGGGAAGAAAACTTTTGAAATTATTTGTTCTTCCATATGAGAACAAAATAAACCAAATGTTACATCCCTGGTAGAAGTCCCAGAGGTGCATGTGAACTATATATTTTTACGTACTGTGTCACATGTATGCAGTACACATTAATTTAATGGAAAAAGTAATGACTTCATGTTAAAAAAAAGGACATAGATTTAAGTTTCTTTTCTTTTATTTTTTTCAGCTAAGGCCCAGGAACGGAGAAGGGGGCTTATGTTATATGTTTATTCAAGCTGTAGAAAAATCACATTTAGGCATGTAGGAATTAGAATGTAATGATTCTGGACAGTCACTCAAGCATACGCTTTATCTGTATTTAACTATGTGCATGTACATGTGCTAGTGATCTTCCATCTCCCCAATTAACCTTCTTCATTTGCCTCCCAGATCTGCACTAGAAAGTTATGGGTCCTCTGAATCAGGTTTAGGGGAGTGTGGAGACGAGGAGAATGGAAGTTCTGTTACATGAGATGGAGCCCCTGTCAGAGGAGGGAAAAAGCAGTCATCCAGTTAGATACAAAGTTGTATCGTTAGAAGCAGCTAGCATCAAAATCTCTTCAGCCCTGCATAAGTCAGTAAGGTTTAGCAATATGTGTGAACACACTGATTTTCTTATTCCCAAATGTGGTAAGTAGGTTTTATGTGTTTCATAGATTGGACAGGCAAATGTCTACATTGTACCTTTTATATTTCAGGAGATAAAGCTGCCCTCTTGGCTCCCAAGCAGCTTGAAAAATGTATCTCTGCTGGTTTAATAAACCATTGTTGTTGTTGTTGTATGCCTTCAAGTCATTTCTGACTTAGGGCAACCCTAAGGAGAACCCATCACAGGGGTTTTTTGGCAAGATATGTTCTGAGGGGGTTTGCCTTTGCCTTCCTCTGAAGCTGAGAGTGTGACTTGCTCAGGGTCACTCAGTGGGTTTCTGTGGTTGAGCATGGATTCAAACCCTGGTCTCCAGAGTCGTAGGGCCTTTCTATACTACACTGTTATAGTACTATTCTTCCACTTTCAGCATCCTATGGAATCCTGGGGTTTAGGGAGCAGCCTTTAGAATTCTCAGCCAGAGAGCTCCTGGGCCTCAGTAAGCTACAAACCCTGGAATTCCACAGGATGTTGAAAGTGGAATAATAGCCCTATAGCAGTGTAGGACAGAAAGGTCCACAGTCCACATAGTCCACACTCAAACCACTAAATTGTGCTGACTCTGGAACAGGCCACTACACTAGCATAAGTCACCAAGAGAATTCTAGCTGTTGTACTTTGCTTCTTCGTTGTAAATCATATATAGTTAACTATAATTCTTTCTCCAAAATTTAAAAGCAAAAAAAAAAAAGAATTGTATAATCTGTGACATCCAACAGATTGCAGTATTAGTAACAAAGAAAAAACAAAAATGATGCAGATTGTATGAGTTGTTTAGTAGGAATGTTGAGTAGCAGTAAGAAAATATGTTTGAAATAATGGTAGGTTAAATAAATTTATTAAGTTTTCTTTGTGCTCTCTAAAGCTGAGACAATTTCAATTGTGTGTATTTATTCATAGTTATAAAATAATAGTATTCCATTTTATAAGTGCACTCTTAAAAACATTAACTTGATTGTCCTCAGATCCTGAAAGCAGAAAGGCTAGATTTATTTCCAGGAGTTAAAATTTTGCTATTCAGCTAAATGACGAAATAAAAGGTTTTCAAGTGCCAGCTGTATTTTTGAAAATCTAGCCATAAATGCCTTGTTTGGATTCTTTATTTTTCCATCCAAAGCAGAGTGTGAAAGGAGCATATGCTAACAGCAGCCATTGTCTCTAGGAACTGCAGCACTACTAAAAATAATTCTTGTGAATGGTTGCTGGGCAGTTGACAGCACAGTAAACTGCCCTTCTCAGGCTTTCACACACTTACCTTGATTAACGATGTAGGCAGTCATAAAATAAAGGGTGTTTGTCTTTTAACTAGAACATATTATGCTCGCCACTAGATCTGTAGCATTTATCTGATAGTTTAAGTGCATTCTCAATATCTACAGTATTTTATGTTTCAAATATAGACATCCATATACACATTGAGTTAAAATTACAGTTTCTGAACAGTATGAAATGATTCCTAAAAGTTGGTCCAGATATGTAAAAATCTCTTCAGATGAAATGGTCCAAACATTCCTGAAGACACAAACATGAAGCTAGGACTGTCTGTCCTGACCATTATACTCATGCAAGTCAGCAGACACTGTTCTCTGTAACCGGGGACACACCTGTTGTTGTTGTTGTTGTTTTTATTTATATCCTGTCTTTCCCCAGAACCATGACTCAAGGCAGCTTACAAACTGATATACTTCCAACTGTGCACTATAAAGGACATACCTGCCAACTGCTGATTTGGCAGAGACAGTCTCAATTGATCTTTTGTCATCCCACTTTTTCAGCTGCTTTTAAAATGTCCACCTCCCACTTTCACCCTTTGTTTTCAGATTATTTCAATTGGTGCAAACTGCCTTTAAAGTGGAAAAGTTCAGTTAACTAGAGAGTTTGACCTGATCGCTCTTGTGGTCTCTTCCAGATCTTTGATTCTCTGATCCTTACTCAGGTGGAGAGAAGAAAAGCGGGGAAGGGGTAGAATCTTGCCCTTTCCAGTAGGGTCTGGCAAAAGCAAACTTCTGCTGCCTCTCCTAGCTTGTTTGTTCTTCCTCACTAATAACTTTTGCCATCTTAGGAACATATTCAGGGATATCCATGTTGGCCATGCAACTCAGATATTACTCTGTTATCAGTTAAAATGGTATTGAAGGACCATATTAACTGACAAAAGAGAAGTATCTGAGGTGGAAGGTAGACCTGTGACTCCAGTATCATCACCATTTTCCTCCTGTATGATTTTTAACATCTTTGACTGATGAAGAAGCCAGTAAAGCTTTGAAAACTTGCATAATGTTATTTTATGCTTTGGAGATGGCCAAATAAAGGTATCATTGCTTTGTATGTTTTGAATTTTATTGTATTTTGCTTTCTTGATCACACTCTGAAGTTGTTCAGTCACATTTTTCCCAGTTTCTTTCTGTGAAATACTGGAAGGTATAAAAGGAAAATTTTTGAAAAGTCTGAATTGGGCCCAGTATAAATAGTACCAATCAGAAGAGTTTTCTACTGTATAATTTTTTAAAAAACAACATCTTTTTTTTTAAAATGTGTGGGTCAGAATACATACATTTGAAGCAAACTTGAAAATTGGTGCTGCCTTTTTCCTGCTCTTGTTGATAGGCTAATGTTTTTCTTTAAAAAGGAAACCAGGTCAGTTTCTCAAAACAAGCCATCCAATTAGATAGAGGGAAAATAATGCTGATAGCATTCCAAAAGTACTAAATAGCACACAAGCCAAAAACCACATGAATAAGAAAAGCCTCTAATATGCCTATGTAAATCATTTCACAAAAGTACAAACATGACATTCATTCACAATGTCACAAGAATATTATTTCTACACTTTGACTTTGTGATTTAACATATGTATAGCCTCTTCTATGATTTATTTTTCTTAAGGCTACCTCAAATGTAATCTATTTATAAGGCTATTTTGTGTACTCAAGAGTTGTTTTCATGACATGAGGCATATGTTCCCAATACTATTTAAAATCCCTTTATTGGATGTTTAGAACCATTAAAAGGCTTAAATCATATGGATAGTTCTTTTTACGAACTTGCTATGGCTGTAATTGTGTTTATTCTTTACAAATTTGTCCTGAGAATTTATAGTTTTAATGGAATATGATGATAAATTGACATTACATTAATTCTGTAAGCACTTTGAACACAATGTTTATATATACTATTGTTTGAAGAAATATAATTTTGGCAGCAATCTCATTCTTGGTTACCTGGATCTAAGCTAATAACATAGAATAACCTACTTCCCATGTAGTTGCTACTGCTGCTGCTTCTCAGCAGCAGCAGCAGCATCAAAGTTTATTCATATTCTATCTTTTTATTCAAAGCCATGAATCAAGGCAGCTTACTAATTAAAGCAGACACAGTGGAGCTAAAACACACAAAAGGTTAAAATTAAAAATATTAAAAATAATTTAAAATATACAAGTACAAAAATAATAAGTAGTTTTATAATAGTAGTAGTTTAAAGTAGTAGCAGAGCCCATATTAAAACCTTTTCTTTAAAACCATTTGGTTTTCAAAAGCCTATCAAAATAAAGAGTCTTTGCCTGATGAAAGGACAGCAAGGAGAAGTCCATTCAAGTCTTCCTAGGAAAGCAGTTCCATGACCCAGAAGCAGCCACCAATAAAACCTTTCTCCTATCCTCCTACCAGACTTCTCTATTAGGATAGTGGGATTCAGAGGAAGGCCTGTCCAGAAGATCTCAGGGCCCATGCAGACCCATATGGGAAGATATTGTCTTTGAGATAGCCTGGAATCAAGACATATAACCTGGACTTTGAATTGTGCCCTGAAAAAAAGCAATACTCAATGAAGCTGTAGCAGCAAGGGAATAGCATGCTCCCTGTTACCAGTTCCAGTTAGTAATCTGTCTTTTTGGACCAACTAAAAGTTCCAAACATTCCTCAAAGTGCACAGCAATCCAAATGGGATGTAACTAAGGCATATGTCACCATCACCAGATCTGACATTTCCATGGAGTGGTACAATTGGCATACATTAGCTTTAGGTATGCAAAAGCAGTCCTGGCCATCACCTGTGCTGAAGGCTGAATCCAAAATACCCTATGAACTTGCAGCATTGAGGTAGTGTAGCCCCCATCCAGTACAGCCTGAATTCCTGTTCCTGATCTGCCTTTAGACTGACCAGGATCACTCTGTCTTGTCAGAATTAAATTTCAATTAGTCCAGTCCATTATTGACAGCAAACACTGTTCGGGAGAGGGCAGCTTTCTTAGAATTCAGTGGAAAGTTTCACATAAATGTAGATTTGATTTGGGGATAAGACAGAGCCCACAGCACAATAGCCAAGAAATCAAAAAGGAATCCTCTAGCAACTTCTGAGTTCATGCCTCCCAGAAGGAATGGTCCTTCCATGTTCATCCTAGTGAGTTGACCCACAAGAGTGTTATGGTCAATGGTATCAAAAGCTCCAGAGAGGTCAGAACAATTAATAAGAACACATTCTCCCCTCCCCAATCTCTAGCAAAGCTGTCTCTGTCAAATTAAAATGGATTAAAATAGTCCATTTCGTCAAGAAACCTCAGGAGCTGGGAGACTCCCACATGCTCCAGTACTATGCCCAAAAACAGAGTATTGGGCACTGGTCAATCAGCCAGTGTGGAGCGATTCAGGGAAGGGCTTTTTTAATGAGGTCTTATACTTGCCTCCTTTAGATGTGTTGGAACCCTGCCTTGCTGTAAGGAGGCACTGAGCACTTCCTTCATCCACTCAGCCTGTCATCTCTGCCCCTGTTAATGAGTCAGGAAAGTGAAGGATCTAGCACATGTGTGGCAGGTATCACTTTTCCAAATAATTTGTCTATATCCTTGGGCTATATGAGCTGAAAAGAATTGGTTATTATTGACAAATATGGAGATATCTAAAGTTATACTTAAGCATCTGGTTCGGAACATATGAAAATACCTACCCTTGTGACATGTGGACAGCTGTCAGGAGAAGTTCAGACTCTTTTCTAGTTCATTCCAGTAAAAACTGGGGCAGTAAAAGGAATAGAGAGTTCTGTAGTCAATCATATTAACCCATTCAGTAATTTGACTTCATATCTTTGAAGAATCCAAAAGGCTACTTTCTGAAATGCCATTCAGTTTTCAAAGGCAATGTCATGTGGCATTAAAAAGATGAGGGAATCTTGTTCCAAATTCTCTTGGGGCACATTTCATTTATTTTAAAAATTATACTGCCATTCAAAAAAAAAAAGATTCAACCAAAATACAATATAGCTACGATAAAATAATGAAACCAGTTTAAAAATCAGATTACAAAAAAAACAAATGAACAGAAAATAAATACTAGCAGAATCAAGGAGTCAGCAAGTCAAAAGACCCTTGAAACAAAAATGTTGATCTGTTGGCAAAATGCAGTGAGAGGGCATCTAATCGGAAGATGTTCTGTAATGTAGCTTTCGCAAAGCTGGTTCCTTATATCTCTTTTCCTGACTCCTGGAGAATAGATATAAATGTTATTTAATCTTCATCTCAGCACGAATTATTGCCCAACCTTAAATTGGAATGAAGAAACCATAGCCTCCATATGGACCTCAGCATTTATTAGCCTCAACCAGGATATTGGAAACCACCAATATCTGGAGAATTAGTGCTATTCTTGTCGTAAAATTTATTTTATTTATTCTTCGGCACACATGCAAATTTCTTCCACGAACTAGTCTTTATCTATATGGTCTATGAGAACAGAACTTTGAAAAAAATTATATTAGAGGATGGAGACATGGGCCTGATCCAGCTAAGAGCACTGAAAGAACAACATTAGTTGGCACTCTTATTGCATCATCTCTACAAGCAAAAGAAACTACCTGAAAAACTAGGTGAAGAATAAACCTCTCTGTAGGCACATTTACTCTGCTTCAAAACCACTTCTTATCTGACAGAACACCCCATTCTAACAATGATGAACATGAACTCTACATCAGGAATTATTTGCACAGTATGATTGTGCATGTTACCATTTTTGCTGATGAATCTTTCCATCCAAAGCTTGAAATTACATACGTTATTCTCAGTACTTGTTATGCAAAAGCCAAACAGTGGTTGTTTCTTTCAGTTTTGTCTGAATCTAGACTTTTCCTTGCCTAGAAAGATATCGAAATGGAAAAGGTGAAACAGAAGCCTGGATTGACCTTCTAAGACTGTCAAACAGCTAGTAATGCCTAACTTGTTGGTGCCAGTCATATAATGGGCAGCCGGGTGTGTGTCGCACTGGAAAGGCAATCTTCTGCTATATATATAAATACCTAAGATGGATGCAGACTTAAATCTTCAGATGAAAAATAGTTGTAGGTATAAAGCAGCTTTCCAGTAATTAAAAATAAAAAAATAAATGGAATTCTCAAGGGGTAAATTAAAATAAAAAAATCTTGTTATTAGAAGTCTTCTTCCAAGTGTTATTACTTGAACATAAGTTCTGTGGATATAAAATGAAAGTCATAGAGACTAATTCCGCAAATCTCAATCATAAACGAAGAAACAAATAATAGATACTTATGCTGAATATTAAATTTCTCTGAAAAAATCCAATCATACCAAATAAAGGACAGTTCAACAGTGTAAGAAGCACTGTGTTTTATGTAATTATATACATTATAGTTATTCTGAAAAACCGTTTTACATGCTTGGATACATAATAACTTCTGACAGGAAGATTTATCTCTTTTTGACTGATATAGGCAGAAGGAACTGCATACTGAAATTTTCAAATTTAATTTGCTTTCCAAGTGTTAATGTACTCCTACGATACAATATGTGTTCATTCTATTCTCTATTTGCACTTCCAGTTTTCATCACATATTCTGATTAATGGGCATTATTGTGTTTGCAGAGACCCCAACAAATACTTGGTAATACTAATGAGGAAGTACAAGTACATGTAGTAAGTTTAGTAGCTGCATTCTACGTGGCGTGAAGACTACATTATTTTTACCACTTATTTTTTATATATTGTCTGGGATTCCCACAGTCTGTATAATCCAGCCACCCACTCTGCTAAACCATATCTACTTTGGTTAGCTTGAGTTGTAAAAAATACTCAAGAAAATGATTATAATATGTGCAGCTATAACCAGTTTATTCTGTAACAGTTAATTGTGATTTTCCTTTAACTCCTGTGCTTGGTAATTGATTATATTTTTTCAGTGATACTGATGATACCATTAGTAAACACTCTGGAACAGTTTGATTCATCTCAGCATAAAGCAGGAAATGTATACAAGAGTCTAGATCAGACCTGGCCATTGTACGGCCCCCAGGCCACATACGGCCCTTTGATTGGCTCTGACCGGCCCGTGTAAGGCTAATTGGAAATTACAAAATAAACATACTTTCTAACTTTACCTCATGCATGGTCTAAAGCTGCATTGCTTTTATTTTGAAGTTGTTTTTTTTTATTCACGTGCATAATGACAGACGTGCACATGATTGGATCCTTGTCACAAGAGGACTTTAGCCCTCAAAATGTCTGCTAAAAAAAAAGGGTAGATGCTGAATGCAGGGTTTTCAAAAAGAATTGGACTGCTAAGTATTTATTTACTGAAGTCAGAGGTAAAGCCGGGTGTTTAGTTTGCGGGGAGCAGATCGCCGTGTTTAAGGACTACAATTTGAGTCGGCATTACGAGGCGAAACACGCTGAGAAATATAAAAACTTGACTGATGCTGAAAGGGCGCGGACTTCGGAAGCTTTGCTAGCTAAGCTGCAAAAGCAGCAAGGCTGTTTTACCAAACTTCACGCAGCCAGGGATGCAGCAACCCAGAGCAGCTTTGTGATATCCCACAAAATCACTAAATACAGTAAGCCGTTCTCAGAGGGGGAGTTTGTCAAAGAGTGCTTGGTGGACTCTGCAGCACTAATATGCCCTGAAAAAAAAGCGGCATTTGAGCAAGTCCCGCTGTCCAGGCGAACCGTGACTAGAAAGATCGAGGGCATTGCGGGGAATCTGGAGCTTCAGCTGCAACGTGAAGTGGCACGTTTCGACTTTTTCTCCTTGGCTTTGGACGAGAGCTGTGATGTCCGCAGCACAGCCCAGTTACTCGTATTCGTCCGCGGGATAACACCGGACTTCAAGATTACGGAGGAGCTGGCAGCAAAGCGGTCGATGAAAGGAACGATGACAGGGAGCGATCTGTTCACGGAGGTAAACGAGTGCATGGACACGCTGGGACTGAAATGGGACAGACTGACAGGCGTCACAACGGACGGTTGTCCAAATCTTACCGGAAAAAATGTCGGACTTTTGAAACGTATTGAAGATAAAGTGACTGAAACCAACGTGGATCAGAAACTGGTATTTTTGCATTGTATTATACACCAACATGTGTTATGCAAATCAGTGCTAAAAACTGATGCAGTACTGGCAGAGCACTTTAAGTCAGGATCTCTGCTAGATTTCTACTCTTCTCTCAAGGAGGAGAACTTTCCAAACATGAGGAGACATGCTCAGAAGATGTTGGCTCTCTTTGGCTCTACATGCATATGTGAACAAACATTTTCAATGATGAAGTTCACGAAATCCAGGTATAGATCCTCTCTCGCTGATGATCATCTGTCAGCTGTGCTTCGCATCTCCACCTCAGACATTCAACCTGACTTCGATGCACTTGTTAAATCCCAGCAGAGACTAGATTTCTCTCACTGAACGAGAAAAGAGAACTTAAAAACACCAAATGAGGTGATTAGACTACAAATGTTGGCATGTAAAGGCACCAACTAGCAGTGAACTGGGACACTTTCTTTGGAAGCCTTTTTCTCAGAATCACAGTTCAGTGATGTTTAGTGACAGTTCAATATGATGTATCTTGCTTAATATTTGGAGTAGAAAGACAATATTGTGATGTCTTGAGAATGCTAAGAACCTCTTTCCAACAGTAAATGAAACTCAAAATGTGTTTGAGTGAATGTGACTGGAAATTTTCACTAATATGAGTCACAAATAGTGAAAAATGTTCATTTTGTTTACTATTGTTTTGGGAAATTTTATTTAATAAATTACATTTTTTTCTAAGGCAACCTCACTTTTTCATTGTTTAACTATAACATATACTCATACCCAGCTTGTCAAAACAATGCTATTCACTAATTTTTATAAAGAAATACAATTAATATTATGCAGAATTGAGTTCAGCCTTTTGGCCCGGTCCTCTACAATATTTTTAGTTTCTCATGTGGCCCCATGGAAAAAATAATTGCCCACCCCTGGTCTAGATCGGAATGTAAGTGAGATAAGAATGGTTTTAATGTTAACTCTTCCTAGTACTTTATATTATCTATTAGAAGCACTCTACATGGTATGATTAATTTGAAACTAAACCTCTAGAATTTAACAACTGAGGTAATGAGAGAGACTCAGATGATATAGGCAGGATGAGGATAGCATCTTTTGTAACAGAAGTTAGTCTATTTATCATCTTCTATAATACCTTAGGCTCAGTCTACAAATCTTTTATTAACAGCAGCAGTCATTGATACCTTTTTATATGCATTCATATTAGGAGTTTACACTAAATACATTTAGGTTTATATGTTCAGAATGAATGTTTCTTCTATAAACTTATATTAAATAACAGGAAATGTGTTGTACATTTTAGAAGGCATAGGATGTTTTATCATGTTGGCCTAATGGTGACATAGTGGTTAAATGCCGGTACTGCAGCCACAAAGTTGTGAGTTCAGTCCTGCAGGGCTCCAGGTTGACTCAGCCTTCCATTCTTCTTTAGGTCAGTAAAATAAGTACCCAACTTGTTGGGGGAAATTAGTTAAAAACATTGTAAACCACTTAGGGAGTGCTTAGCATTGATAAGCGGTATAGAAATGTAGCTGCTTTTGCTATATGTCAATTCTAAAAGAAACATTGGAATAGGAAAGAAATAAAATAGCAACACAAGATGCCAAAAAAAAAATTATCAGTAAAAGTGTATTAGAGTTTGTGGCAGAATTAATTGAGTCTCAGGAAATGTAATAGAATTGTTTTTGTTTGGCAGATATTAAATTTACACTTTTAACACAAAATACAGTTTGGAACCTGATTTGGCACTCTGGAGAATGTCCTGATTCAACTCTGATCAGTTTGGAAGCCATTCAGTTTGGTTCACGTCCTGAATCTGTGTATAGATTCAGAATTTAAAAGCTTATCACTCCTATTTGACCATTATTGAAACCAAACAACTGTTATAATTGTTTATCTGATTGTTGTAATGCTGGCATAAAAGCTACTTTGAATAGATTTATAAATTTTGGATAGATAGGTGCAAAGTTTTTTGTACTACGTGCTGTTGAAGTCTTCTTCTTTTTTTAAGGAAACTTCCAGTAGCTTTCTTTTCTATTGGCATAAGTGGAAGAAATCTACAGGCAATGAAAGCAAAATGCTGTGTTGTTACTTCTGCCAAGATCTTTACAAATTCAGTATGCTTTGACAGTTTATGGCAGTTTACTACTACTGTACTTGAGCCACGAACCATGAAAAGTAATAGTATTGCACATATACAGAGCCCATCAACCTTTTTGGGCAGACAGGTCCCATGTGGGTCCTTGCCAAGCCATAGATTCCCAATAAGATGTACATGTGCAGGGCAGAGTGTGAGAAAGGCAGGAAGCCTCCTGTTTGCTAGTCACTCAAACAGAAGAAGCACATCACTTTTCCTTCCCATCTCCCAACATGAAAGCCATTTAGTTCCCAAAGACCCCTCAGAGATTTAAGGGAGGGAAAAGCTACCCCACTCACATACTCCAGTGCTGGGTACTGATATTCCAGCTGTGCCTCTCTTCTGGGTTGACAACTAAGGGGGTGTCCAGTTCAGGCTTTTCGGGTATCCTCCAGCTTGTTAGTTATTTTTATGGATCCCCAATAGGACATCCAATACTCAATTTCAACTGAGAAAATCATCCATGTGCGGGGCAGTAGCAGCAGCAGTAGCAGAAAGTCAGTACAAATAACTCAGAGCAAGTAGGGTTAGATTTTCTCTTTTATTGCAGGTGCTTTACAGAGGGGCTCCGTAAACTGGATTTTTAAATCTCTTTTCCTCTTTGATCCAAATTTTTGATCCATCTTTAAATGCCTTCTTCACTTTGATTCTTCTTCTCTGTTGAAGATGAGAGACCAAGCTGCACAGGATTAAAGGAAAATTGGAGAGAAAATAGGAGAGAGCTCTATACATCTAAAAAAATCAAATTTTTGCAGATATATGAGTTTTCTATAGTTGAAGCCTAACGTTATATCACAGCTTATCAACAAACCAAGAATGAGGAACCAAGAGCAAAAGGGTTTGATCAAAAACATCAGCATATTAAGTTCAAAATCAAAGTTCTTATTGCTGCCAGCTAAGCCTTTGAAGATTTCAACTGTTTTGAATGAGAAGGAAATGATGGAGTCATGGAGAAGGTGTAGTGTCTTCTGGTCATTCCTAGGTCCAGATTAGAATCTATCAGATTTAGATTCAGATTCCCCGCCCTTGCAGTAATCTCTTGGTGGGCTTTTACCTGCTTCCTCCTATTACACTGTATTCATTGGGTCTTATTTTCATAGTAGTGTATATACCTAATGTTTCCCAGGATTTTATTTTCTTATAGGTAATATTTGTTAGAAAGATTTGAGATCCTGTGTCTCTAATTCCTCAAACTGTCTTGTCCAGTACCTGTAACTTTTCCTCATATTCCCCAATCCAATCTGTATTCATATTCCCCAATCCAATCTGTATACAGAAGTTGGGTTCATGAGGGAATATGCTGCCCTCCTCCTTGCTGCTAGGCCTCATCTCCATAGCAACCCGCCTATTCAAGACTGACATATTTGGTTAAGGCCCAAGAGCTCTCTGGTTAAGAATTCTAAAAGCCCCTTCCTAAACTGCAAACCCCATGATTCCATAGAATCTTCTTAGACAGCCAATCATATGAGGACTTCGCCTGACACAGGCAAACTGACATTTTTGACTTTTATGTATTAGATATTGGCAGTCTGCTGTCTAACAGCAGAGCATCTTCTGATCCAGTATATCCATGGGACTGCAGTTTTAGCAGAGCAATTTTTTCGTAGGTTTTCTGAGAATCTCAGTTTGGTCAGTGATAATTAATATTATTGGTAAATGTGTTTAGGAATACGTTTTTACCTGTACCCAATTTCCGGGGAATATATTCTATTCAATTCAATGGATTTTACTTCCAAGCAGACATATATAGAGTTGCATTGTCAGCGCAGCTATCTCCTGCTTCTTTACTTCATTTTGTTGCTAAGCATTGTTCTACTGTTTTTGCTATTCCTAATTCCAGTTATAACATTTCTTAATCTGTGTGTTTATAATCCAGATCAGAACATCCCACTTGCACATGTTTGGGAGTAAATCCCACTGAGATTTCAGATAGATACAAAGGTATATTGGAGCCAGAGTTCACAAGGTTGATGCCACAGAAGGGTTGTTGTTTTTTCCCCTGATTGGCTGGGACAAGTTCATCATCTGGCATCACTTTGGACTCCCCTTTTCCCTTCTGAATTAAGCTGTTGTGATCGAAATAATTTTGAGATGGCATGGTCTTGAGTGGACAAAAGCCATTAGCTTTGCAGAAGAACTGCCTCTGATGAAATGCTAAAAATGTTAAAAGGGGGGAGGGAGATGGATGGATGGACAGACAGACACAGCTACCTGCATTTGTACTCTTCTTGGAAGTGTTGCTGTAAGCTTCCTCACATACTAGAATCAGAAGCCATACAAAAACAGCCTGGAAAGTGGTGGTGGTGGAAAGCAGAGATGAGAAAAACAGTGGAAGGTACAGCGGTACTATCTAGCTTTTCGGCAGGCAAAGACAAGCAGACAAGTGCTAGGAGAGGAGGTATCAGCCACACATAACAGTGGAAAGCGGTCAGCTGTCCTGAGCAAAAAACCAACCTGCCAGGTGGGATGGTGTCCTTTATGGCAAATGGGAGCTTGAGTGGAAAAAAAAATTATCTCTCCACTCAGATTAGCAAGATATGTGGACAAATAGTTAAGGCACGCATTGATACCCATGGCTGGCAGAGCAAAGATTAAGTGAGGAAAGAGTGAAGGCGATAGCTGCTGCAGTGAGAAGGTGTTCAGTCAGAGATAGTAATCAAAGTAGGAAAACCAGCTGGAGGAGGGGTTCACAATTAGGAGTACCAGCATTCTACAAACCAACCATTGAGTTATGTCCTTATCTGACACAAATCTCTAGTAGATGGTCAACAAATATTTACATTGGATAGATGTAAATAACTATGCATTATTTGGAAATACAGACAATTCTATTGATATTTTAATCTGTTGTGATGCTAGAGATAGTTATTAATGTTCAAATCTTTCACCATGTAATTTCTTAGAGTAGCTCAGATCCAGAGTTGCCATTCTGAGAGCAGAAAGACTCATTGTATTCATGGAAGGGGATAAAATCCAGCAAGGCCTCCCACCGGAGGAAGGTAGGGGTAGTTTCCACTGATTCCCAACCTGCACCAGCTTCCATGCTTGAAAACAAATTTCCAGAGGTGCATAGTCTGCTGAGTGAAGAGGAGGTAGGAATCAATTAAAAAAAAGGCAGAGTGGTTTTCCCAAAGCATTTATTTCCCTTCACATTTCAGTATCTGAATACTTCTCCTTATTGTTTTCCTGATGTTAAAATACCAGTATAAAAATCTGCATGTATACAAGAGCTTACACATCTCCTTCCCTTTGCTGGTGAGACACTGGTTGGGAAAAGAGAATTTGCATTAAGTTTTCCCCCAAAGGAGTATTGTTTCAAAACTTAAAACAAAGGCCAGCCATATGAGGTGAATTGTTATCCATATATCCTTTTTTTCCCCTGTTTTGTTTTGCGGGGAGGAGGGTTCTGCTTTGGTTTTGGTTAGTTTGTGGTAGCCATCTCTTCTGTATGTAGTATGAAAAATCAGGTGTAAGAAGCTCATGGCCACAGAATAATCTTTGCTGAATTAAGACCAGGAACCTTTTGATAAAATTACTTCCTTCCCCTTATTTTACCATCAAGGAAATAATGCAGTAAAGAAAATGACAACTCAGATATTCTTGCTTCAGGGATCTAAAACAACCCTAAATCCAATATTAGTTTATTAAAAGAAGTTATTGATGGAGAGTTTTTAGATTAGTGCCTTTTTTAATATGATAGTTTAATTATTGATTTTAACTTCGTTGTTTTAATCCATGTTGTAAGTCACCTTGGATCATGCATCAGGAGAAAAGTGGATATAAATAAATCAAATACATTAAATAAGATTGCTTATGGGAGTTTTTCATCATTAATTAATTTTCCTAAGTTAAGAAAACTACATTCACACTGTAACATTTTAAAAAGTGAACAAACTATTAGGTAACTTTAAAAAAAGGTAGCTCATCTTGGCATGTTCAGTTTTGTTCAAATTAATCAACAGATAAACAAAAAAGATAAAAAATATTGAAATCAAAGTTCTAGGAAATGCTTTAAGATGCCTGCATGAGAAACCAAAAAAAGCATAAGATCAACTAAAAATACAAAGCATTGTGTTATCATTACCCACAAGAGACCTGTGAGCATCTCAGATTATATGATGTAATCTTGTCAATACACCCATTGAGCTAGTTCAGATGTAATCCTAAACCACAATTTTGGATCATAATGTTAAATATAGGTTCCCTATCAGCTCCATCCAAGAAATGTACAAGCTTTCACTTCTGCTTGAAATTAACTTCAGCTTCTACTATCAGCCAAACCGGACAAATAGTTTACTTTTTATCCACAAAGTGTTTGCTACATTGACTTCAAGTAAGCTTGTTTTGACAGGCCATGATGAAAATAACAAACCACAGTTTACAGTTTAGACAACACCAAACTTCAGTCCAAAAGAGAAATAGAGCCTTCTGATCTTATAACTTTTCCAGAGGAAGGGAGATTACGTTATCCTGAAGCCTGTTCTGCTTGTTTCTGTTATGTTACAATGTTTTAATGTGACATCAAAATTTGAGCCATGAGAGATTTAAATCTCTATAACAACTGCAAATTGGTCCTTAGAAAGATTCAAGAACTGTAACTCTATACAAACAGGCAAAACTGTTTATTTGGTACTATGGTGGATAATAATGTAACTGTTTACTTTTCAGGGTTCTTATGAAAATAAAGTAATATAATACTGTGTATAGTATATACTATATTGTGTACTAAAAGAAGGGCAAGATTCAAATAAAACAAATAAATATATTTTGTCCTCTGTGTGTGTGTGTGTGTGTAACTTCAAGCTGCCTATCAACTTATGTTGATTGCATGAATTTCATAGAATTTGCTTAGGCAAGGAGTACTCAGAGGTGGCTTGCCATTGTTTTCTTCTGCACCCGGTAATCTTTGGTAATTCCCCATCCTAGTGCTAATAAGGCCTGACCTGCATACCTTTAAGAAAAGATGGGATCTGGTGTCTTTTGGGTCATAGGCCACCCATATTTTATCCTGCTGCATTTTAATGTGATCCTTAGGCTAGACCCAGCCTGTCACCTGAATATACTCAACTTCCATGAATCTACTATCTTCTTTGGTAGACTGTTTTCTGAAACAAAGGCTTAATATATGTAGAACAACAGATTTCCCACAACATGTCACTGTAAACACAATCAGAATTTAATCGCACAGCGTTTTCCATTTCACAGAACATGAAAAAGGCATACCAGTTGCTACAGACATAAGTAGGGATGCCATTTGGCATGTGTTTGCCCCCTGTAAAAACTGTGAGAACATAAGTTGGGTTTTTGGTACACTTTTGGACTGATCCACTTTTGGACTGATCTGTCTTTGTATATCTTTAGGTTGAGCCGTGGATGGGGATAGAGGCTGTAGTGCTGTGGAAGAAGTTTCAACACTTCCTCATGCAACTTTCCTTTTTAAAATTCTTGCCTTAGTAGAAAAGCATTCTGGTACCCTTTTGTCCTCATCCACCTATGTGTTCACCCATTTACTCATTATTTGAGCCTCTCCATATTTTTTCTGCTTTAAGGATAGAACTTCATGTGATCTTGCCAAACTAACATTTCAAAGCAAATAATATGAATGTGGAAGTGTGGGCTATTTGCAGAAGAGAATCTGCAGAAATGTGGAGCTCTGGATTTCTTTTACACTTCTGTATTGCACAGTCTCTGGAAGGCTCTCTTCACCTCAGTCATTTTACTTCCACTTCCTGGTGAGGGGTTAAATAAGAGTGTAACAAAGAGCATATGCAGATGAAGCAGGCAAAGAGGTGGTTAAGGACACCTTCCCTGCTGCTGATTCTCCTCTTAGCTATACAGATAAAAACCTGTATTTGAAAAGCAATAGGGAATGTTGGTGTGTTAAACTGCTAAAAAATATGGAGTGGATATCTTAATTTTTAAAGTGGCAGTTATTAAATAGCCTAAATTTTACTTATTCTTAAGTATAATTTATATTTACACAGAAGTGAATCATTTATAAACAGCACAATTTAGAATGTGTCCTAGAATAATATAAATCATACCCATAGTTGCAAACTAAGGATACTGCAATAGCTACCAGCCAACACAGATACAGAGAGAGGAAAAGATGAACTGTTTTCATTTTGTGATTTTATGGGACTGGTAGGAAGAGGCTGCTACTTTGCAGGACTCAGGTAGTATAAAAAGCGAACATAAAAATTCATCACAAAGTGTTGATCAGTATGTCCTGTCCATTTGTTGACTGGGCAGTCCTTTCAAAATCTTCCTGCATTTTTCAGAATTTCAGGAGTATGGCAGTTATGACAAATTAGTGAAAGATATTCTCTTGCTTTACCAGTAATAAGTTCCCAGTACAGTAGTCAGTCTTATTATTTTTTATAAAAAATATTATGGACATAATCAACCAAAGTTAGGTAGATAGGAATGGACAGTAATCATTTACCTGAGTTTACATTTCATTTACTGTGTATAAGGTTACACTCTTAAAAGTTACTGTGGTTTTAGTATGACAGTTAAGCATGTGCTTAAAATGTAAGCCTTAGATTTATTTTGTTCAAATAAAGGGGGCTCCAAAGAACTGAATTTTAGTTAGATCATGCCCTGAGGGTGTCCAGCATGGCAATTTTCTTTTTCTCTCTTTGTCTCTGTTTTCCTTTTGGAAGAATAGGTATTTTTGGCCTTAACTTTGGCTTAAAGACTCCTAGAAAATGTCACTGACAGCAGAAATGAAGGTTGCTATTATCCTAATGTCATGAGGTCAGTGGGACCACTTACTCAGTTTTATTGTGGCCATAGCTCAACCCAGTTGTATGAAAATGCATAGATAAAATTAGATCAGCTGAACTCTGCATTAAAATAAGATGATGTTT